>JARJCM010000207.1:0-188903 GCA_029233265.1 Mycena alexandri
GCTAGCAGACTCAATGATGATTGCAAGGTAGCAAAAAAAAGATTAATACACCCAAACAAGTGATGAGACGGCGGGAGTCACGCAGGAAGGAGGGCGTGCAGTTAATCCGGTCGGGATGCAGAGGACGAAGCGGGTATGAGGTCTTGAAGGTGTCTTTGATATTCCTTTCTTCGCTCCACCGTTTGGTAAGCGGGATGGTTGGGGAGGTGATTGGCCAGTGTGGAGAAGTGAACTCGTGAAATTTGACGCCACGGTATTGTCCGCCGTTGATTATGCGGGGCTCAAAAGTCGAGGATGGGGTGCCAATTCATAGTGGTGGTGGTGGGAAAAGATGTGAATTCCCTTTTATGGATGGTCGCCTCTCAGTCACCCGCTGATAGGGCGTGTAACCAAACACGCATGAAAACTACCAAGTTTTCTTCGATTATCGACCTATACTAAGGCGAAGTGAGACTAGAACTGAGGGAATATGTTCTCCTCGGAACGGTATTCTACACCGCTCACGGTCGAAAGCCGGCAATTAACAAGTACTTTGAAGTCCAACCAAGAGCCTTAACGGGTGGCTTGGTTCAGCTTCACGGTCTACCGCTGGGCTCTGGGAGTTGGCTTACCGCCAGACTCCTGGAGTACCGAGGTGAACAAGAGGAACTACAACAGTCTTAGCGGCTGAGCGCTACCAGCGGTAGCCTCATTGGGATACGGGAGTTGAACCACAAACCCTACCTTAGGGTTAGGATCCGGCCAACGGTTGGACCTATAAACTCGAAAGGAGTAACATCAAAGATTTGATACAAATCTCCCCAACGGTAAGACCAAAGGGAGCTAGGAAATGATACCGCCAACCGTTGGCTTCGACAAAGTACCTACGACGGTTGGGCACTCTCAACGGTAGAGACGGCTGGGCCCCTCCTTGTCACTCCAGCGGTTGGAACCTCCAACGGTTAAAGTTTGACTCGAACGGTACTAACCGGAGCATCGGCCGCCGGTTAGGTTCCTGACAACTGATCCAACGGCTAGACACTGGTGGCTGTGCAGCCCAACGGTAACGATCCTACCCGCGGTTGGAACTCAGAAGAACCTCCAACGGTTGACACCGTCAGACGGTTGGATTACATTCGGACAAGATAAAAGATAATAAGACTCTACGGGAAAAGCCTCCAACGGCTGGCTTACCTTCAGCGGTAGCAGCTGGGCAGCTGTGGGATCAATGGCCGAGCTAACCGTTGACGGGAAAATCACTTAGCGGCTAACCGTTGGCAACCGGAACTACGGAAGGCTAAACGGCTGGAGCTCAACCCGGAGATAAAACTCTTGAGAGTGGTCTACCGTCGCCTCAATTGTGGCGGTAAGTCGTTCAGTAAGAGGTCTTCACCAGATAAGAGATAGATATATGGGATAGTGGCCTACGGGAGGGACTCCTAGCGGCCAGCGGTTGAACAACTCTTCGAGTAGCCGCTAGCCGTCAGGGCTTCTCAGTCCAGATCACGACAAAGATATCACGAGCCAACGGCACGCGGTCAAAACTGCCCGCGGTTGGGAATGCTCTAACCGCCATTGGACCGCTAAACCGTCAGCCCACATGGAACCATCAACGACGACTTATCACGCCATTCTGCTTCAGCTCTCATTATCTCCATCTTGCTCCCTCAGTTTGTATAAATATCACATAGTTTCACCAAATGTACTTCAGTAGACTACCCCCCCCATTTTGGAGGAATATAGTGCACTCAGAAAGAGATAGGAAAAGATTTAAGAAACTGCAATTAAGATTGGATTCGAGGCGTGTACGTCCCGTGAGCACCGCCGTTTAAGACCATCATAAGTGCAGGAGCCTAGCCAGTCCCACTGCCCGTTGGAAACTCCGTCGTTCCGCAGTGTTAGCCGTAGATCGAGCTTTGCTCTTTACCGCCGTCATTGAGCTTTGCTCTGACAATAACCCTGCTAGGGAATAAAGGGTAACCTTGACCTTTCGGTCTAACGGTTGACTATTCTGTGGCCGGAGTACTCACCGTAGCGTTGCACGGTCTACTTCTGGAACTATACTCAGACGAGTTGCCTATAAGTCGAAGCTCGAATCCCAACGGGAACAACTTCCGTGAGATACCGCTGCCTTACCGTGAAAGCAAAGCCAACCGCTACCCTTACCGCTGCGAACCTACTGTCTTGAAGGGTGATACATACCCTACTTCCCCGAACACACACACACAGGAGTATTGAGATTGGAGTTAGTGATTTGATTAGATTTTGGGAGTTAGAGTGTTGGTTTGAGTGATACTCGCTACGCTCGTTAGTGCTTCCTATCTGGTGATTCCACGGCTGCACCCCAGTGCACCGTTTCACCGCCAAATGGCTTTACTCGACTGGATCCTCGATACGCAGCGCAACCCCAGATTCTGGTGTTTTCCGAAGGTCCATGATTCACCGACAGAAAAGCAAGGGGGAGGATATGCGATGTATCTAGTCACAGATGGGTGTCAGCGGGGTATCTGGCACAACTGGTAAGTGAGGCTTATTGTCAGGGAACTAAGGATACTATGAAAGGGTGCAGGACCGTGGCGAAGAGTATGGTCAATGGATATCCATCCAATAGCTTCCGCGGCCACCACAAACAGTTGAAATAAAGCATAATCTGGAGTAATTATACTGTCTGATCTCATTCCCATTGTTTATTGTGCACTAAGTGGTCTCCTTGGTCCCCTATTCATGAAATAAGCAAAATATGTTATTTTTCATTTTCGACTTTTACATCATGTGTTGGCAAGCCTTTTGGCCTAAAACTGTTCACATAGCTCAGAAGAGTTAGTAGGAACCTTCAGAACATGATCTATGGCCCTGTGTCATGGTGAATATGGTGAACAAGAATCTGAAACAAAATCATCTCAAACCATGAGGTGTAGGCTTCCCTAGGTGACAATTGCTCACTTTTCCAATACAAATACATGGTCCAATCCCTAAAGGTATGTTTTGGGATATATCACATCATGGAGGAGTGCATAATAGGGTCAGAGTGCAATTTCCTTGCATGGCCAAATTGCAATGTTCTTCATCACCAGGATCTTATTTATGACCTGGAGGGTGTCCTTGTAGACTAGGGAAACAAGTGGCACATTTAAAAGCCATTTTCATCGGTATATCCCCAAGATATTGTGGCCAGAATATAATTTATTGATTTTCGCCATTTTCACCCTATTATTGCACTATAACAGGCTCTTCTGTGCTCCAGTTGGCTTCAAAGGACCTATAAAGACTTGTATACCAGGTTAGATTGTCAAAAACTGTTGAATCATGAGCCAGGGAGGGGTTAATGTTGATAATTTCCTTTTTGGGACAAGAAGTGGTAGTGTCCAAAAAGGAAATGTACCCTATACACCACTCACAGCAGTACCCTGTACCCCGAACAAGTGCCAATGTACCCTGTACACCATGTACAACTGTACCCTGTACCTTATACACCACATCAAAAAATGTTGCCTTTTTCATGACATATTGGCCGACTTTTCAGTTCAAGACTCTTTACATAGCCCAAGGGCCCCAATAAGAGCCTTTGTCAGGAAATGAATCATTCGGGCCGCCCCAGCCTCCGGTCCGTGATAACGATTGTCATCAAGATGAATACCTATCACAGGGTCAATTAGTATATATATCGCCCTATGTACGCTTCACACCCTCAGTCTTTTATCCCTTATTGCGGGAGACTGAGGGTAAGTTCTCCATGTATTCCTAACTTATTTACCTTACTTACCTACCTGTAGTACAAGCACCTTCCGTGCATTCTCAGGTATTTAATAGAGTCTTTTATCCCTTATTGCGGGAGACTGAGGTACAAGCACCTTCCGTGCATTCTCAGATTCTAATAGGTTACGGGCCACGAGCGTTGCTTCTCTCGGACATACCTCAAGAATCAAGACTCACTGCTCGCTCCATCGGAGCTAGAAGCACCCCGAGCATCGCCTCACATCATTACTCGACCAGATCTGATATCACCTCGGACGGTCCCACACTATGGCAACAGCAGATAACACAGATTTCACTGCACTTTCTGGCGCAGATGACTGGCCTATGTTTCGTGTTCACACTCAGATTGACTTACGTCAAGCCGGACTGTACACACTTTTACAGGCTGTTATCACAGCTACTAGTGCTTCAGATGCTATGACTGCTGCTATCACCAACACACCCTTGCCAGGTGCCACCCCTCCTCCTGGTGTGGCCTTCAAGGACACCCCGGAGGAGCGCAACAGTCGTGCTCTAGGAGTGTTACAGAAATATCTTGCTGCCGATCTGAAGCTCGAATATTTAGAGGAGCCTAATGCTGGAGTTCTCTGGGCCAAACTTCGCCAGCGTTTTGAGGAGGAAAATAGTGCTCATACAGCTACAAGTGTCCTCTCAGACCTTTTTGCCACCAAACTGGTGGTAGAAGGCGATCCAGAGCTTGTGGACAAGAAACAGCTAGCAGACCATGTTGCCCTTGTTACAGGGTACTTTAATCGCTTAGCGCGGTTGAAATATCCCTTCCCACCAGATCTTCAGCCCCTCATCCTCTTGGGTACTCTTCCCCAGGATAGCTACTGGACTGGGATCCGGGGGAACATTGTCTCCTCCCAAGGATCCAAGATTACTCTGGACAAAGTCCGCAGTCTCATTATCGATCTAGGGAAGAAGCCATCCACAGATAATGATACAGCACTGGCAGCTACAGGGACGAGCAAAGCCAAATCATCTGCTCTGAAGCACTGTCTTCATCATGGGCAGAATTCGACCCACTCATCTGATGAGTGTCGTAACTTGAAGGCTTTGTCTCAGAGCTCCAAGAAAGCCAGCACCAGCGCCAAGTCCAAGAAGTCATCGGATAGGAAGCGTGGTTCGAGGGCAAATGCCTCAGCTGACACTGGCTCTGACTCAGAGGACTCAGAGGTGGATGCCAAGTTAGCTATAGCCACTGTCTCTGCCAAATCTTACTCTGCTTTCTCCGCTTATCTTTCGAGTGATTCTGAAAAACCTAAGCTGGTAATTGTTATTGACTCTGGCGCATCTCGTGTCATGACTCCCCATCTTGACTGGTTTGAGACTGGGACATATCGGACTCTGAATCCTCCTCGAAAGGTTCGCCTGGGAAATGATAGTCACTGTGATGCCATTGGAATTGGCACTATCTGGTTCTCCTGCAAAACAAAGTATGGAACGACCAAGCTTGAACTCAGGCGTACTTTGCATGTTCCTTCTTTTGGACTCACACTAGTATCTGTGCAGCGTTTAGCGAAAGCTGGTCATAAATGCACTTTCCAAGGAGATGAGTGCATTGTCCGAAGCTCTAAAGGACAGCGCATTGTTGAGGCAGTACAGCACAAAGGTTTATACCACATGACTTGCACTCCACTGAGCCAAGATCCACACGCTTTATTTGCAATGGATATCAACCATCTGCATAGGATTTCTGGGCACACAAATTACCAGTTGCTTCAGAACTCTGTACGTAAGGGCAGACTCGGTGGAATCACCTCGTTGACAGGACAGCCAAAGTTCTGTGAAGCTTGTGTGCTTGGAAAAATGAAGAAACTACCATTTTCTCAGAGTCGGACTAAAGCTCGCGGTCCATTGGACATTGTCTCAAGCGATGTGGGTGGACCAGTTACTCCAGAGGCCCCTGGTGGATATCGCTACTGGGTGGTTCTTGTCGATCATTATTCTTCGGATCCATATGTGTTATTCGCAAAGAAGAAATCTGAGGTCTATTCTATCATAAGGACATGGCGAAGGGACATTGAGGCCCATTTCCGTGCTCAGATTGCGAACTGGGAGTTCTGTGAGGGGTGGACTCGTTTCTTCCGCACAGACGGAGGAGGAGAGTTCACATCCAAGCAAATGGAGGCTGAGTTCAAGAGGCTAGGAGTCATACACGAAGTAACTGCACCATATACACCTGAGCAGAATGGTGTTGCTGAGAGAATGAATCAAACTCTTGTTACTCGGGCAACAACAATGCTCATTGATTCCCGCTTGCCTCGAAAATTCTGGAAATTAGCCCTCCTTGCAGCACGCTACACAATAAGCAGAACTCCTACATCCTCACAGGACTATCGCATACCACATGAGATCCTATATGATCGCCCAGTGGACATAAACCACTTGCACCGATTTGGCTGCCGTGCATATCCTCTGATTCCAAAGGAGAAGCGTCATAAACAGAAGTTTGGTGATAAAGCCCAGCGCTGTGTCTTTGTTGGATATCATGAAGGAAGCAAAGCCTATGACTTACTCGTGATCAACAAGGATGGTACCTATGGCAAGATCATTACCTCGAGACATGTGAAGTTCGATGACGATGAGCCATCATCCACCATGGTGCAGCCTCCACTGGAACCAGTATCAACCTCAAGAGAAGAATTTGAGAGAGTTGCCCAAAGTCTGCTGCCTAGATCCACTCCATATTATGATGAGGACGAGGACACAGATATTCCAATACAACCTAATCCAGGTTCAGTGGGGGATCCTCCAATTTCGGTCACTCCACCAAGGGACAGTCCACCTCAAGCTGATCCTTTGCCATTGCCGGATGCTCCATCTACCAGACATCCTTCCATGAGAGGTACTCCACCACTTCCAAAGGTTGCTGGTGTTAGAGTTGAACCTTCTCGGAGATCAACTCGTCCGCGAGCAGCTGCCAAGCATCCTAATGCAGTTTATGAACAGGTTGCACAGGGAAAGCAATCTCAGACCAAAGCTCAACGTGTAGCAGAAACTGCGGCACATAACCAAGCTCGCGAGACAGATCCTCCTCCTCCATCCGAGGCAAATCCACAGAACACCGGAGAAGAGGCACTTCTTCTGCCAACTCTTCATGATGTGATAGATGAAGCCTTTGCCGCACATGATCCAATTGACTCACCCACATGGGCAGAAGCTATGCGCAGCCCAGATGCTGACCAGTGGACTGCAGCACTCAACGAAGAGCTTGCCAGCTTACAGGAAAATGATGTCTATGATGTTGTTCCCATTCCTAAGGATGTCAAGCCCATTCGATCTAAAGTAGTGCCAAAGATCAAGCGAGATGAGAATGGTGTCCCAGTGCGTCACAAAATTCGGATTGTAGCTCGAGGAGATACCCAGAAAGAAGGTGTCGACTACAAGGAAGTCTTTGCTCCCACAGCCAATCTGGAATCTGTTCGCATAATCTGTGCTCTTGCTGCAAAGCATAATCTGGAGCTCGATCAGATGGATGTCTCTACAGCATATCTCAATGGTGAACTTGAGGAGGAAATCTACATGATTCCCCCTGAGTGCGTGGACATTCCAGAAGGACACTGCTGGCGTTTGAAGCGGGCCCTATACGGCCTCAAACAGGCAGGGAGAACCTGGAACCGAACTCTAGATGCAAAACTTGTGAAACTTGGGTTCCACCGCCTCAATGCAGAAACTTGTCTTTATGTCTATAAGGAAGGCAAACAGACATGTTTTGTAGTGGTGTATGTTGATGATCTGCTGATCGCAGCTACCTCCAAAGAGTTCTCCCAGAAGGTCAAAACATTACTTGCCTCCTGTTTCAAAATGCGAGATCTAGGTCCAGCCAAATATCTGCTTGGTATTGAAATTGTTCGCGATCGAAAGAAGCGCACAATTGCTCTCAGCCAGCGTCAATATATTGACAAAGTTCTTGCACGCTATGGCATGTCCGAGTGCAAATCAGTGTTCACTCCAATGGCCACAGGGACAGAGCTCAGTGCTACTGATCCTGAAAATGACGAGACTATTCATCAGATGGCTCTTGTTGAAGGGGGTCCCATTGTCTCTTATCAAAGTGTTGTTGGATCTGGCATGTATGCAATGCTGGGCACTCGAGCAGATATTGCACACACCATCGGAGTTCTTGGACGTTTCAGCGCCAATCCCAAAAAACACCACTGGGCAGCTGCGAAGCGCCTTCTTCGATATCTGAAAGGCACTCGGGACTGGGCACTGCACTTTGACGGAGCTGATCCTGGAATGGACATGAACTTTCTTGGATACAGTGATGCCAACTGGAATGGAGATCGTGACACCTCACGCTCCACCTCAGGTTATGTTTTCATAGCAAGCCGAGGAGCCATTGGCTGGTCCAGCCGCAGACAGTCCATGGTTGCCTTGTCATCTACTGAGAGCGAATATATTGGACTGGCCAATGCTGGACAGCACCTGGCCTGGCTCCGAACTTTCTTTGAGGAGCTTGGACAGCCACAGAAGGAACCTACTGAATTGCGCTGTGACAACCGGGCTGCAATCATTCTATCTCAGGATCCACAATTCCGTGCACGCACTCAACACATCCAGCGGAAGTATCATTTTCTGCGAGATGATCTTGTGCGCCATGGGGAATGTGTTGTGCTCTGGTATCCAACAGACGAGATGGTGGCGGACATCTTCACCAAAGCTCTTCCTCACGACAAACACTCCAAGTTCTGTTTAGCCATGGGACTACGGCCTGGGTCGAGTGGGGGTGTCAGGAAATGAATCATTCGGGCCGCCCCAGCCTCCGGTCCGTGATAACGATTGTCATCAAGATGAATACCTATCACAGGGTCAATTAGTATATATATCGCCCTATGTACGCTTCACACCCTCAGTCTTTTATCCCTTATTGCGGGAGACTGAGGGTAAGTTCTCCATGTATTCCTAACTTATTTACCTTACTTACCTACCTGTAGTACAAGCACCTTCCGTGCATTCTCAGGTATTTAATAGAGCCTTTTATCCCTTATTGCGGGAGACTGAGGTACAAGCACCTTCCGTGCATTCTCAGATTCTAATAGCCTTGAGATCACCATCTATGACCCTTTGGCACTCTGAATATGGTGAACAAGAGTATAAAGTAAAATTACATTGTACCATGAGGTATAGGGTCTCCTGAGTGTCAAATGTGCACTTTCCTTACTATATTTACCTGATACATTCCCAAAAGGATTGCTTTGGGATATATCACATCATGGAGGAGTGCACCATAGGCCCAAAGTGAAATTCCTGTACATGCCCAAATTGCAATGTTTTTTATCATCATAATCTTACACACCACCTGGAGGGTGGCCTAGTAGCCCAAGGGGAGGTATCCAGGTATGTTCCCAAGGCATTATGGTCAGAACACAAGTCATTAATTTTCCCTATGTTCACCCTATCATTGTGCTGTAATAGGCTCTACTATGCTCCAGTTGACTTTGAAGAACCTATGAGAATTTGCAAACAGGGTTAAATCATCCAGAACGGTGGAATTAGAGTGACTGATGTTGGTAATTTCCTTTTTGGGACAAGAAGTGCACAAGGTACCCCCCCTACCATGGTGGTGTACCTGTGGCAGCCGATCCCTTTGTCCACTCTACCACACTGGTGTACCCCCGTACCGCGGTAACCACGCCCGATGTCCACCCTACCACACCGACTAAACACCCTGTCTACCGTACCACGGTGGAGTACCCCCACACCGCGTCAACTGGGTAACCTGTCCACCGTACCACCGTAAAGTACCCCCGCACCGCACCGACTGGGTAACTTGTCCACCCTACCACCGTAAAGTACCCCCACACCGTGCTGACTGGGTAACTTGTCCACTCTACCACGGTAAAGTACCCCCGCACCACGCTGATTGGGTAACTTGTCCACCGTACCACCGTAAAGTACCCCCACACCGTGCCGACTGGGTAACTTGTCCACCATACCACCGTAAAGTACCCCCACACCGTGCCGACTGGGTAACTTGTCCACCATACCACCGTAAAGTACCCCCACACCGTGCCGACTGGGTAACTTGTCCACCCTACCACCGTAAAGTACCCCCACACCGTGCCAACTGGGTAACTTGTCCACCCTACCACTGTAAAGTACCCCTACACCGTGCCGACCGGGTAACTTGTCCACCCTACCACCGTAAAGTACCCCCACACCGTGCCAACTGGGTAACTTGTCCACCCTGGTACGGTGAAGTCTACCCACCAGCGCCAGCGACACCCCTCCACCCCCCCAAATCACCTTTCGAGGGGACTTGTACCCCAAAAGTACCCCTCTGGGGCCGTGGAGTCACCGTGATGCACATATGGCCCAAATTCATGGAGCTTAGACCAACATTGGGGGAACAATGTTGGTCTAGTGGCCTCTGATATTCGGGCTTAGCAGGTGTCGCAATGAGAGTTTCTGAATCACTCACATCTGAACTATTCAGATATCCTCTTACGACTCACGACACACTTTACGATTTACGACAAAACTCACGAAAACATCACTCACAACATCAGTACTTGATTACTGACTTACGCTCGTAAAACGCTAAATCCTAACATTGGTGGACACATTGGGAAATTCTCAAAATTGAGTGTGCACTCCTTATCATAACGACACATCACTGACACCCATGACACATGCACAGTAACAAATCATCACGAGCTAATGCTCTGGTAGCATCTTCCGAGTTATCAACATATCCACAACTCATTGCTGCGGCTGGTACCATGTCCCCTGGAGGTACAACTACTCTCATTCAGACTATTGCTCTCGAGCTGCTGGAAGCTCCCTCAGCCCCCACCTTCTGTCAATGATCTTCCGAGTCATTGTGCTTTCCAAAGCGGTAGTCAATTCTGTGGGATCTCTCAGGAATCCAGTCAGGATTTTTGTAGTCCCCTTCGGTTTACTGAACCTCCCGTCCATCTTGTCAGCTCAGATGAGAATAAAATGGCAGAGCATTCAGCACTGGAGGGGCTAATTGATTCAATTGAATCATTGAGTTTTACGGAAGACTGTACACCAATCACGGAAGCGGAAAATCGGACCGATGGTGGAATTCCTGTTGATGTCAAGTTCACTCAAACAACACCAGCTGAAGAACCATCAAAGGTAACTCGGACCAAGCCTGCTCAGAATTGTCGAGGTTGCCGCTGCCTTGCTCAAGACATCAATGTTGTTTGTTACACCATCAGACATGAAGATAATGCTCAAGCGGATACTGTACCCTTTTGTATGGGTGAAACCGCTTTCGAGGTGTGACTGAAACCGCGAGCTTGAAACCAGAAACGACTGGTGAGTTATGCGTTACATGAGAAACGAACCTCAAATTTTTCGTGTTTTCGGCAGAGTTTGACAAAAAAAAATTAGCATGTAACGCAAAATTTTGGAGAAACGACCCCCGGGTTACGTGTTACCTCGGAAACGAAACGGGGGCTGTGTTACGCGTTACGTTTCACCCCTACAAAAGGGTACAGTAGACCACTGATCGAACTTGAGAAGCACATGGCTCGACTCACAGGATGTTCCTTCCTTGGATCAAAGGCTTCTCAAACTTGGGCAACTGTTGGTGGTTTAGATGGAGATGGAATCGGTGTTTTGAAAGATACAGGTTCAGACATTACTTTGATCTCACAAGAAGCTCTAGAAGGTTTAACGGTTCAACCTAAGAGGAAATTGGGTCAAAACATCAATCTTGTTCAAGTGACCGGGAAATCAACGGTGAAAGAATATGGCACTCTTGACCTATATCTCTATACTCCTGGTGGACCAGTGAAACTCATTGCGGAAGCTTACTTAGTCAAAGGAATGTCAAACTTACTAATTCTGGGGAATGATTTTGCAGATCAATACTCTCTCTCGGTCATCAGAGATAAAGGGGAGTCATACATTGTCTTCAGAGATTCGGGAAGAAGACAATGTGTGCATAATTCAACATCAGCTTCGGTTGATGAGAATGAACACTCCTTCAAGGTCTTTGTCGAAGGAGGGTTCAAAAATCACACACAGGATTGAATTCGAGTATTCATCGAAAGCCTCAGAAGCTGAAGCAACGTGTTCTTGTCAGGGTCAACAACGAAGAAGTTTGTGCAATAAATCGAGTGGTGATTCCTGCTGAGACCAGCGTTGCAGTTCCCGTTAATTTGTATTTTCCAAAGGGAGTCAACACTCTTTTCATTGAGAAGAAATTGTTTACTCATGGCAATGCGGAAGATATATATGGCGCTGCGATGCTGGCATTCAGGACTCATCGCGAACTGTGGCAGTTCAGGCGAATGCCATTTGGGTATTGCAATGGCCCCAGTCTCTTTCAACACATTGTGCAAAATGTGTTGGCACCATTTCTGTGGATCTTTGCACTAGTTTACATTGATGATATTGTAATCTTCTCGAAAACCTTTGATGAGCACTTGACCCACATTGATCTTGCACTGGTTGGGAAATTCAAGTTTTTCAGTAGAATTTTTGGTGAAAAATGTTGTTTGTTTTTCAGACATTTTTCACTGAAAATAGTGGTGAAAAATTTAAACTTTTTTCACCACTTTCAAACTTCTTTTCAAATTTTCACCTTGGGCTGAAGAAGTGGTAAAAATGTTTTAAGTTTTTCAGTTACTTTTTCAGTGAAAAATGTCTGAAAAACAAACAACATTTTTCACCAAAAATTCTACTTGTCGAGTACCCGAAGCAAGTTGATTGGGGAAGCGCCGAGCAAGGTCGTCCTTGGCTCCTTCATGTGGGTGTAGCGCATTACGAGTGCTGGGGTTTCGCCATAAAAGGAAGATTCAACCATGGGAATCCTTTTGGTAACCGTCGCGTCGCGATAATAACGACGGAACTTGGCTGAAAGCGCGCAAAGCTCTTCGTGAGACACCAGAATTTTGTTTTTCTGGGCCCTCTCGATGACTTCTTTGACCATTTCTGGGTTCTCGCAGGCTGCCTGATATTTGAACGCCAGAGGCGGAGGCTGAGTTTTAGCCTCAATGGGCTTGGCGGCGGGCTGAATCTCGATTGTGGGTTTCAGGGAAGACTTTGCTGGTGCCTTCTTCTGAATAACCACTTCGGGAACCGGCTTTTTAGGCCTTGTTCGCTTGTTTGCCCAAACCGCTGCTTCCTCCGTTTGTGCCAACAGGTTGGGGACCTCCCTGAACGCCATCGTCTGAACCGGCACGCTGGACGCGTAAGTCATGGCATTGGTGATATGCAGGGGCTGCTCACGCTCGAAAGTCTCAATCTGAGCTGCCAGAGCCGGTTCTGGCGGGTGCTGCGGCTGTTGCTGGCGCTGAGGCCGGCGTGCTGGATTCTGATTCAACCAACGCTCGATTCTTTCGGCCAAATTGCGCCCAGTGATTGTCCATTCAGCAGGACTATCTTATTGTCCGCGTTCCTGAAGCACTTTCCATCCCGCATGAAATCCCCTGAGACTGGGCATTCCCGCAAGAAATGGTCATGCGCTGAGCAAAACCCGCATTCTCCCGCCGGGAAGACGGTTCCCCAATTGCTCGGACCATCATTCCATGGCTGGCGCGGCCCATAGTCGTACCGCTGTTGGTACCCACCTCAATTCCCGTTCGAGTTGTAACCTCCCAAGTACTCGGGACGGTATTGCTGGGGCTGCGGAGGCGGCGGCTGGTATGCAGGCTGAGGCCCTGCCGCTGTTACTTGGTACATTGGGTACGAAGGAGCACTCGGACGAGTAGTATTTCGAGTTATCGCCTGGGTGAGGGACTGCATGTCCACATGGTAATGTTCGTTCATCTTCGCAAAAGCATCGCTGAGGTCGACCATCTCCTTTTTAATGGAGACAGCACCTTCGGTGTTGGTAATTGTGCCCGGGCTCTCGCTTCGGGGTTGCCCTTACAGGCATGTTCTCTTCTCAGCGGCCTCATCTCGGAGCTCTTTGATGGGATTCCCACGGAGTTGATCTTGCGTTCAACCATGTAAGGAGTTCAATTTCCGTTAATTTAAGGCTAAATGAGCGCAGGTTACAACGTAGATCTCTCCTTAAGATGTGACCAAGTTATACTTGTGCCTCATTTGGCCAGTAATTCCCGGGCTTTGTTGGTTTTCTTGAGCGGATACTAAGTTGTGGTTCTCCCTAGTTTTAGCTTGAATCCTTGGGGGATGAAACCAAATAGACCATTCACTGCTCTCCAAATGCTGGAATAAGAGCGACGAACATCTCTGAATCCTTTTCTCTCTTCCCTAGACCCGATGTAGGTACGTTCTCGGCAGACCTCTCCTATCTCTTTCCACGTCTTTTTGACCCGCTGGACAACACGTAGCGGCATATCGAGGTCAATTGCTATCTCCGTGGGATCCTTCCGAAGAGTGTATGCTTGATAAATGACGCGACGCTTCAGATCTTTTGAATACTGCCTTCGAAGCAGGTTAGCCCTCTTCGAAGCGCGGCATTGTGGGCATCAGCCATTTGACCAAAATCTTGTCCCCTTTTGGACCTTGTCAGCTTGCCGACAAGCTCACAAGGCGAAAAGGGCTCAAAATTACACTCACAAAATGGGAACAAAGGTAGGGTGAATCCTTTGAATGCCAGGGAACACCTATTTGATTAGCCTAGTGGATACCTGACACGGTTATCTATTCCCAAATTCGAAATAAATGCACTTGTTCAGGGCCGAACTAGCGACCTTGTGAGATTGACCTCTAAGTTTGCGGCCTTTTCGTCTTTCGGTCTTTTTGCCCTTGTTTGGCCTTGTTCAACCTGGAACAAGCATCAAAAGTTTTGTGTCAAAAGTCTGATGGGTTGTTGTGGTCAAGAGCAAGCACGTCGACGAGTTACGGGATGTTACTATGTTACACCCACGTGGATGTGACTCGGCTCGCCAAAACGCGTCGCGCGACCGCACCACGCAGTCCCTCATCAATCTAAGACTACCTGCAGCTGCGTAAATGAGTAGATTTGAGCTGGATAAAATACTGTAAGCCTGGTCAATGAATCCGAAGTGCTAGATAATTACAGTGCCAAACACATACCAGCATCAATAATGAACGGAATATATTATACTGTGCGCCCATGAACCTCTCCTTCAACCACTGACTGATTCCTTTTTCTCCTTTTTCTCAGGACATCACCATATCACGAATATATGTGTCGTTTCTTCAGGTATTGAGCTCAAGGATCACTTAAAAGAATTTAAATGCACTTCTCCTGTCGTTTCACCGCTATCCCGACGTACATTGAGCCATTCTGTCCTCAGCAGCTTCAACCCAGATGTTTTTGATCAAATTCTCACGATCTTGATCCCCCTTAAGACCATGTAGGCTTTTTATTTTCCGTTCACCTATGGCTTGGCTGTCGCAGGTTTGACTGTGCTTCCCTCCATAATACATACACGAGTCCGTAAAGCAATTTTTTCTGCCTCCAAATGTCAGTACTCTCCCTGGTCTACCTGTTTTCTTGGACGACTGCTGGTCTAACCCGCTCCGCAATTTTCCTTGATTATTTAAACAGATTTGGGCTCAAGGGACGTCTAACGACTCCAGCACACTAGCTAATTCAATGAAAACCACTCTGGTATTTCCTTCCTAATAATTAACATTGGGCTTCCTTCCTTCGCCTTAGATCCTCAACCCCAACATGTCTGGCCCCAAAGTCAAAGATAACGGTGAATGCATGTAATTAACGCTCCTTGCACTCATGTCTTTGACCTCCCCTAGACTCCGACTTCGACCGCTACAGCTCAGCCCACCTTGCTTCCCACTTGGACCTGTATACGTTTGGGGATTTCAGCTTTGTATCTTCACCAATGCATCTGGGCAACTTTTGTCCGATGCGAGTGGAACTACGTGTCAAGTATGGATATTTCTTCGAGCCTCTGCCTTGCATGTCTCATCAATGTCACATCGAGCTCTTGAACACGCCCCCAGCGTTGACTGCTCGACTCTATCCTCTTCATCACACACACAGAAGCTAGATAGTGGGCTCTGCCACGCCAGCGGGCCTACTTTGGGATTTATTTGAATAAAAGTGTGGTTTCATCGGATCTTGAATATTCTCGATGGCGGTTTAATGCCGTTGTTGGCCGTGGTGATCCAACCGCGCCGAGTGGTGATCCGAGCGTGATCATAACAAAGTTCTGTTGGCTTGCGGGTCTTGTGCGAGCGCCCAACGCGAGAAAGGTTAGCCTGGAATAGTATTTTCAGTTCAGCATCTCTGTCATCTGTAATTTAAAAAGATAATGCCTGGGTTAGAGCTTGAAGAGCAAGCGGCATCGACGCGACGACGCATCAAACCCGAGCCATCAACAGTTGTCATATTCGGCGTATAACCCGCCTTTTGAGCGCAACCATGGTCAGTAGCATATTTGTGGATTGTGAGCGCCATAAAAGCCCTCCAAGATACCCCTTACTGCAAAGTCCTCTCTAATTTCCCCTGGTAGACGGACTCCTGTGAATGGTTCAAAACTTTCAACCATTTACTTAAACGGTGTAAACGGGTTACAAGCGGTTCGGACTCCTGGGCAAACTAAATGGAAATGAAAACGGTTTAAACCAGGTATAAACATTGCCGCCAGCTAGTCGGGAGTCGACTTTTTGAAATGGACAAGCGGCTGCTGCAGCTCGGCCGCTTCGCGTCCTCGCATCCCCTTCATTTGGTTTGAAAATTGCTGCATAGTGGGCCAATAAATAAGTGTTGATGGCTTGAGGGTAGGCCCCCGCAAGCGGTGCCGAGGTGCTGATAGCGGAGTTTAAAGGCTTCAGACAGACACGAGAACGTATTTTATAGAGAGAGTGATGTAGCACGAGGAATCCATTAGGGAAAATCTGAAGATATTTGGACATCTAGAACACTCGGAAAGCCGTTGTATCAGGGACGGTCACCGTCTCCCCGTGTGCGCCTCCTCAGTTCGTTCCACCTCTCAGGGAAGTGGTGGTTCCAGTCTGCCCGATCGTTTCTTTCCTTTTTTTGTTTAGCCTATGTGCGCGTAGGAGAACTGCGTGGGAATTCTAAAGTGTAAAAGGCTCACTTACTATTTGATCCATCCAGCATTTACATACCAAGCGCTGGTTTCCTCATGCTCATCTTTTCAACAAGCAATCCACCTAACTGACTCTACCATGGAGGAACCGAGGTCGGTGCCTCGTCTCGTGTCCGTGGTTCCAATTGTCGGAGGCAGGATGGTGCAGTTACATGCCCTTTCTTACTTGGGCTTCTCTCCTTTGTGCTGGCCGAAATCTGTGAACTGAGTTTCGGACTTTGATGCGCTGCATCACTGAATCTGAAGGTGCACGGAAAATCCCGACCTTGAATAAACCCAGCTACACAAGCCTACTTCCAAGTTAACAGCCAAAGGAATGAGCATGATCATAGCATCGTCTCCGCTTTGCACTCTTCCCTCCCCCAAACGGCTCAAAGGTGCCTCTTCTGCATTTCGAGAACCCTCTTGTCCTTTTCCATGCGCGTCGTACTCGACCTCACCATTATCCGGTCCAGCAGCGCATCCGGCAAGTGCTCGACAAGTGCCAAGGTGGCGGCGTGCCTCCACCACGGCACGACAGTATGCTTCCCGCATCCGATCCTATTCAGTGCACTCCTTGCCAGCACCCTAGAAGTGCATACAAGGGGCCCTTCAAGGTCCCGATGCTTAGAAGACTGCACCTCACCCACCAAAAGTCCCATGACCTCCACCTGCCTGCCCTCAGCGCGCAGCTCAACTCCCAAGCTCCTACTCCACGACATATTGAACGCCTTGCATCCAGCATACACCGTAAGCAAGGGCCCCGGGACCCTCGCAACAAAAGACCCGAGGTTCAGTACCAACGCGGGCTCCCGCATCGCAGGCAGCAGCGCACGCGTTAGCAGGGTGGGGAACCCCACGTTCAGCTCGAAAAGCTTCTGTATGTCGACGGCCATGAGGCTTGTCAACGGGCGGAACGCGGGACTGGTGAGCGCGCTGCCGCCGATGTTGTTGACCAGGACGCGGACGCGGACACCGTCATTGGCCAGGCTGCGGACGTAGTCGTCGATCGCGCTGGCATTGGAAGGGTAGACGTCGAGGACAAAGAGACGGGTGGAGATTTTCGGGTATTGGGTTTTGAGTGCGGTTTGGACGGCGGCGAGTTTAGTGGGAGAGCGTCCGTGCAGAATGACATTGAAGCCGTGGGATGCGAGCTCGTGGGCGAAGCCCAGGCCGATGCCATCGCTTGCGCCTGTTATGAGGGCCCAGGAGTGGGTTTCGGAGGCTGAGGGGTCGGATGCGAGATAGCGCGAGATCGTGCTGCGGTGCAGGATGTAGAGATGGAGGAAGGAAAGGATATTGTAGGCGTAGTATGTGGCTATCGAGATACCGAGGGCGGTGAGAATGCCCGTCAAGGTTGAAGAGCTAGCCATGTTTCCGCTTGGGTCCAGTAAAGTTCGGGGCCGCTCGCGTACGAGGGGAATAAGCAACAGGCTTGTACTGACGGTGGGATCCACCAAAACTCCTGCTATCTTTAGCAGTGGATGGGAAAGCGCAAGGGGGTTCGGGCCGGTCAAGCCGGGACCCGAGGCAGGGAGGGTGGGTCCCGCAAGGGGGGATCATCATTAAAATTTTATATATACAGTCATAAAGTTTTTTTACCCAAAATCCTGATTTGGACCAATTGCAAAACTCTCCAGAAAATTTGAGAGTACATGGAAGACATTTACACACAACCCTATGGGCGTCGCTTGTCACTAAGTTACAATGAAGTGTTTAAGAGAGCCGTTGAACGTTGAGTCTTCCCAAAAAGGAGCGTTATTGTCACATCACGTGGGGGCAACCGTATTTGTCTGTCCCGCTCACCACCACCCCGACTTTGCCTTCGCCTACGGTCTGGTTCCCCTCGGCCCTTCCTTCTAGCTATGCTCGTATTGTGCTCGAACTCGCACTTGACCAGAACACGGAGGACAAAAAAAATAGCAAGAAGGACCGACTTGGGACTGACGTTAAAGCTGGCGCTTCTGGAAACAACTGGTCGTCTCGGAACCTCTTGCAGTGACTATGGGACAGACCTTGAATGTATGTACTCTCTCCTTTGCTTCTTATCCACTTACTTACATTCTCTTCTGGTCTTCTCAGCCCACGCACCGTGAGCCTACACTGCCAGCAAGTAAGGCGAATGAATCAAGAACGAGTTCAAAACGAGGTACGTCTTGTCCCGCTCTCTCTTTTCTTCGTTGAATCTTCTCCGACGACGGCGAGCTTTGGCTGTGACCAGTCGCATCCAGACTGGGGAGGCATGGAAAGTGCGGGAGTGGGTGGATTTTCTGCTCGCATCTGTGGAATGGGCTATCGCGTCGGAGGATTGCGGCATCAAGGATGGTGGCGTGCGTTTCGGGCTTGCAGGGCGCGGTTGCGTGGGCGCTCTGGCTCCGTGCATCGAAAGCCGCTCGCGCCTCGGATTCCCGCGTGATATGCGCACAAGCCTGATTGGTACTCGTAGTACTACGTCTACGACACCTCTCGCTCTTCCTTGCTTCCTTCTTTATTCCTGCCTCCCGTGAATACCCCGCGCTGACCCTCTTCTTTTTTTTTCGTGCAGGTTCGTCGCCCAGCCGCCCGCCTGAATTCAAGACGTCGGTCGTACACAGAGGGCCCGAGCCCGAGCCCGACGCATTTTGACTTCGGTGAGTCTCTTCCTCTCAATTTATCACCTTCTTTGTGTTTCTTCTCGTCGTACCTCTTCAATGAGGAGTTGCCGAGAGACGTCGGGGCGGGATGAGAATAAGCGCGGGACCTTGACAGAAGGTGGATGCAGGGCTGCTCGTATGCGCGGGGATGGAGTTTGCGCGTCCCCATCCCTCGCTCCCTCGCTCCCTCAAGCAGAGGAATACTTCCAGCTCCTCCTTCCTTCTGCGGGGCATGTCCGTTTCCTCCCCGGTGGATAATAAGCTGCGCGCTTCCTCACCTCCACGCGCTTCCTCCCCTCCTTTTTTACGTTCTTCCGTTCACTGCGCCTGTCCTACTCCTCCGTACCGACTCTTATTTTCCATCTCCAGGGAGCCTAGCAATCGGGTGGGGGGTACACCACGTCCGAGTCGAAGCGTACGTCCTGCCCTTGTGCTCCTACGCCTATTTTCTTTCCTTTTTTGTGGAGCGGGGAGGCAATGGGACGCAGGAGCGCGTGTCGACGCGATGTAGATGGCGCACGCGCTCTCGGGGCGTGCGTGGGCCCGCTCAGATGGCCCCGTCGCGCGTATCTGTGTGCTCCATCGGCGGCGGGGGTGTCGGCACTGCGGGGCGCGGCGGGGAGCGTGGTGCGTCCGCAGTGCCGGGGACGGTGTGCGCCATGCGAGCATGTATGTCATGTGGCCGAGGCATTGCTCGACGGGGATTCTGTGTTTCGGGGAGGTCCATGGCTGCGCGGGCAGATACGCGGTGTGTCTGGGCAGGCGACTCGTACGACGAGGCGATCTGGGCTGATGTGACCTGGAACTGGAGCAGTGTGGGTGCGCGTGTACACGGTCATCGTCGCACAATGGGAGGCGGGCGGGGCGGCTTTTGCCCAATGCCGATCTGGCTGCGCGCGCGTTTCGGGGGAAGATGAGGATGAGCAGCGTGCTCGAGGGATGATGAGCGCGCGGATGGAATACCCCGCGCGCCGTATTCAACGCGCGCATCCTTCCCGCAGAACACGCGATTGTGCCGGAGAAGTGCCGGAGCACGCGGATATCGCGTGTCCCACGCATGTGCAGCATCGGAGAGGACGAGGATGGGGGAAGGATGCCTGTCGTGGTGTACCGCTCCATGTGGATTTGGAGGAGGTACACGTATCCGAGTACCGGGTGTGTACGGACGGGTGAACTCACGCCGGGACTACCGCGGCGGCGCGTATTCAGGGCAAGGATCATTACGAGCCAGCGGACGACGAATACGCTACGCGTAACGGAACGAGGACTCGCTCGTTACCTCCCGTAAATGTCTCTGCGCCTGCTGCGCGCTGGCGGCGCGTGCTGTTCATGCTCAGGATGCTGTCTGTAGCATCCCTACGTGCACCTGATGCTTCTCCCGGATCCCATTCTTCTTGTCGCGCGCCTTCCTGCGCGCGAGGCCTTTCTTTCCTCCTTCTGCTGTTCCTTCACTCGTGACGGAACGAGGACTTCCCCATAAATGTCTCCGCGCCTGCTGCGCCGTAGCGGCGTGTGTTTTTCATGCTCAGGATGCTTTCTGTAACGTGCTCCCGATGCTCCTCCCGAATCCCATTCTCCTTGTCGCGCGCAGGCCTTTCCTTCCTCCTTCCGCTGTTCCTTCACTCTCCCTTCGTCTCTAAGACCCTCGCTAACGTCCTCCCCAGCATCACCGTCGATGGGATGAGCGAGGACATCTTGTGCGAATTGCCTTGCGCCTTGCATGCGTATGTATTTCTTTAATTCTTTTTGGGCAGATTTCTGGCAGACATCTTGTTAGCGAGGGTCGGTGCGGTGCCCAACGCGGGGACGAATGGGTGCGCGCTAGTGCCCGCGTACGCTTTGTAGATGCTGGCCGCCCGAGCGGATCGGACGTCGCGGCAGCAGATCGAGAGCGTCTCCGTAGACCGAGAGCTTCTCCGGTTTACATACGACGTAGTCCTCGGTTTGGATCTACTGCAGGAATGGGCGTTCGAGTCTGTGTGGGAGTACATCCAGAGACGGCGAGGAGGCGATGTGCTCGGTGACCGTGCGATGTGTGTGCGGCGGTCCGGCGGATACGCAGAGTATTTCTGATTGGGTGGAGCGAGCGGTGGTGGGGTGGGACGAGGATCCTGGGGATGCTGGGCGGTCGAAGCAGGGTCGAAGTCAAGGACGGCCGCTTATGGGGTGTGGGAGCGATGCCGAAGGATTCGCCGTGGTTGCGGTAGCTTGGAGGAGATACTGCAGACACCCGGAAGTCGGGATGGGCCCACACGCGCCTTGCGCTGCGGACGTGGATAGTTTGGGTCAAACAAACGGCAGAAGTGGATGCGCGCGCGTGTGCGTGGTGGCGAGGGCTGCGTTTGTCCTCTCGCATCGACGGGATGGACGATACCGCGCTTGTGGAGAGGCGGTAGGTATTTGCACTGCCATGATATGCTATTTCCGCCTTCAACAGGGCGTTCTCTGTGGCCCGTGTGCCCGTCGTGCGCGTCTCAAACTCGCGCATACAAATCTACCGTCGATGTCATGGACAGAGAGCGGATTCTAAAAGCTTGACAGAAAAAATCTACTACTAGTATAATATTTGACACCAAGCATTCTTCTCAGAGCTACCAAACAAACAAAAAAGTTTTTTTTGTCGGATTTTGCGGATTTTCGGTGACTGTTGAGGCTTGCTTGGTATCAGCCCCGCCGTGCTTGGCTGTGCGCTGTGATATCAACATTCGCCTTTGCGTGAAGCGCTCACAGATACCGCGTGCGCGGTGTAACGGTACAGAATCCGCCATCTCATGAAAAGTGCTTACACTGCCTACAGTTATAACTACACATGCACGCCCATCTCCTAGCCGTCGCATCCGCGCCGCAGAGCTGGATGCTCAAATCGCGGGTCTTGAACGCGCGCTCTCCGCATTGCGCGCTCAGAGGGCACTGGTCCAAAAACGACTTGATTCATCTGAATACCCCGTCTCGACATTGCCGAACGAAATCATGGCGGAGATATTCGTCCGTTTCCTGCCAGTTTACCCAGAATGCTCTCGCCCGACGGGGATTTCTTCACCCGTCACTCTGACACAAATTTGCCGGCAATGGCGAGACATAGCACTGGCTACACCCACGCTCTGGAGAGCCCTATATCTAAACTTCGGATCCGACAATTCGGCTGCACGCCAGCTTCGTGAACTCGAGGCATGGCTCAGCAGATCCGGTTGCTGCCCAATGTCCGTTCAGATCATCATCAAAGACGTAGATGACTCCGAATACAAATTCTCCTCAGCTCAATGTGCGCGCTGGGAGGTCCTAAAAATCTCCCTTCCATCATCCTACCTTCCTGTCACTGAAGCTTCCATGCCTCTGCTCCGCCAACTCGATCTATCTGTTGACAACCATCCTTTCACCTCCAATCTCATCCTTTCGGGGAACATGCCGCTCCTGCGTTCAGTCATCCTGAGCGATTGCGCTGCGAACGCAGTCAGTCTCCCATGGGCGCAGCTTACCCCTGGAGTTGTACAAAGTTTACCCCTCGGAATGCACTCCAATTCTGCAGCTGACATCCAACTTGGTCCACTGCAAATTGCTTCTCGTCGAAGGCGGTGACAACAGACCAGGCTACGCAACTCTTCCATATTTGGAATCATTGGTTCTTACCGACTACGCCGGCGGCGATGACGTGAAGGGGTATGAGGAGACCTTCACTGTTCCTGCTCTTCGCGAGCTCGATATCCTGGAACAATTCCTTGAGGACCCTGTTGATTCTCTGACATCTTTCATGTCGAAATCTGGGTGCCAACTGCAGAAAGTGACCATAAGCGGACAAAGACATGTCTCTAGCGACGTGTATTGCACGGCATTCCCCTCAGTCAATTTCTCTTTCACTGGGAAGTATGTTCGGAAGGGGTCAGATGTTGTACCGTTGGAATAGCATTCTCATGTGTATTTCTCTGATGCCTTCTCCGTTGTTGCAATCCCTCTGACATATCTCACAGGCAATCTCAATGCTTCATAAATTAAATGCCGTGATTGTTCAATGGCCACAATGTTGATCTCACTCGATCCAGTCTAGAAGGAAGCATGTAATGTAGGCGAGCGTGTTATCATATGTTTGCGAATGGATCCTCAACTACCATTACTCCCTTCTTCCAATTGAACTTCCTTCTAATAGAGTCCATTCACATGTAGGTGCCAGTGTATGTACCGCGAAGGGAGGGTCATGTAACACCAGCTTCTTTGGTTGTCCCAGGCAGAAATATTCAAAGAGTTTGAGAACCTGCCCTTGACTCAAAAAAGGAACTCTTGCAAATACCACTGTCACCGCGTACTCGAAGTTGTACTCGGCGTGCAACAAGACCCCGGAAGAGAAAAAACTTCAATGCTCCTAGCGTTCCTCAGCGATAATTTGCCCGGTCCTGGCCCAGTTGAAATGTAATCTAGCCTTGGTTCGAACATATGACGTACATTCTGAAGGTCGTAGGTTCATCAAAACCCGCTCGCAAGCGGTCACAACCCAGAGAACAAAAACATCGGAGCAGACACGCAAGCACAAAATGATCATTTAACACTGTACACCAAGCAGAAGCCCAACACAAAGACCTGGTCTGCAGACCATGTGCCTCGGTGAAACGTGTGCTCGGGAAACAGACCAAAATGCTACATAATGCTAAAGACGATGAGCAGAATGCTTCACTGGTTAAGCCAAGTCCGAAGAAATGGCTATACCAACTAACAACTACTAACCAATCCAACACCTTGCACCCCTTTCAAGGTCTATAATCGCTGACGAGTAGTGATGCTTGTCCAAGATTACACAAATGTACTTCCAGCGACGAGGACCAGCGGTCGAGAGTCGTTTGTAGTTTTATGATTCGTGCCTGAGCACAAGGTTTTGTTGGAATAAGGTGTTTGAACAGAGTTCTGGCGCCTAAGTCGTAGGTTTGGATGGTAGAGCTTCACAGCTATAGATCCCAATGCAAATATATTAGGCTCCATTCGGTTGTCGTCACTTCACGGCACTATGGGCACTTCGAGTACTTCATCTCGGCAAGAGAGCCAAGTCACAAAAAACTCACATCATTAACACATCCTGTCAATTGTGTGTAAATGCGCTGGCAGTCGGTCAAAGACCCCGCCTGGGGCCCGCCCCATTCCCGCCCCTCGCCTCAGTGCAACGGACTGGTGGGATTTCACATGATAAGTTTCGCAGGAGGTCGTGCAATTGTGTTGTACTTCAGTTCAGAACAGTGGTGATGGAAAGAATTGGATTGCAAAGGAGCGCCATCCTTTTTATCGTGCTCAAGCGTTGGGAGTCGTTGAGCGGGGGGGGTAAATGAGGGGTGTGGAGAGGTTGATAGACGACGACAACGTGTTGATGTGAATATGGTAAACGATGAGAAGGGAAATCACGCCTGCGTCACGCTGTTGATTGGCCGGGTCGCCCGAAGTAACGACTAGTAACGACCACTTTCATTTGGCAGGGGAATTTTGGTAAGTGCCGTGAAGTGACGACAACCGAATGGAGCCTTAGACAAATTCCACGTCGTTCAAATATTCCTGTGTTCTATCAGCCACCAAATGAAACTCTCGTCTAAGTCCTTTGTTCTCCCAGGCCACAATAAAACCCTCAATGTTTAATCCTGTGTTCTCCTGGGCCGCCATTTTGTAGTCTTAGGGTTTGTGGTTCGCAAATCAATGCCAAAAGAAACTTGTTAACTACTCCTTTGAGTTGGCCTTAATAGAACAAGCCCGAATCTCCCGTAGTGCGCGGTGCTGTCAGCTGTTCGCTCTCTTGGGGTAGAGTTCAGTGCCTATCCTACTAATTCTGCCTCCCTTATATCTTATGAATCCTCCAGTTGTGAAAGCCCAGAATATAAAAGATGGCGTTGGACAGGATTGAACCCACGTCAAGGAAATTCTCAATTACCTAAGCTTACTGGCAAAGACGCAGCGAAGACGTTGCGCATGCCTGTGGGATGCGCTTATGACAAGTGCGGCTATGTTTGCCCCCTGTGTGAACCGTGGGAAGAACCCGAACGATGTGTGACCAGCATGTCACGCAGGAAGAACCCGGTCCATAGTCATTGCATGCACTCGCCTGACCGGGTTATTCCAGGGTTTGTTCAACTGGGGAGATCCAAAGGCAGGAAGTGTCCGATTTGAGTGTTCTCGGACACATGTAACCCCAGACCAAAAATATGAATGTTCCAGGATGTCGTGGTGTTGTGTTCAATGATGGGTGCTATGCCTCCTGCCCATGCAGTCCTCTGCCGGATAACATCCCGAGGTGCTGCCTCGCTAATCCATATGGACGCGAGTGATGAGGACATGTTCCGCTACCGAACTACTAAACCCTTAGGCCGTGGCAACCAATCAGGGGTGAAAGATCGGGGTTGCCAACGGGTCAACAACGAAGACCAAGATAAGAGGCAGAACCAGAGGCAACGAGAGAGACAGAAGCAAGACCAGCTTAAGTCATACACAAGTCCAATCAAGGCCAAAGTAAGGCCGGAGTATAGACGAGGTAAAATCTACTGTACAAGGAGATTCTACTATGACTTATATACTGTATAATAAAGGGGTCCGATCGCAGGAACGACCATAGTCCTGACACCGATTGGCAATGTACATACAGGGGTATGTCAAGACGACATGTGGAGCCAGGGCACGATCCCTAGCAACACAAAGGAGTCAATATAAACCATTAACAAATGAAACCAAGGTGAAGCATGATCCCTGGCGACACAAAGGAGTCAATATAACCCATTGGCAATTGAAGCCAGAGGTAGAGTCTTGGCAACGCAAAGGGGTTGTGATGTGGTGATGAACCAGGGGATCCTATCTGTTGATCCCGGTGAAACGGTGCACTCGGGTGCAGCCGTGAAATCAATAGACCGGCGGTCGGACCAGCGCAGCGAGCTATCAACTCAACTAACACCAACCAAAACCAACCAAATCTAACTAATCTCACAAACTCCAATAACCGAAGCTGATCGTGTGTGTGAGTTCGGGGTAGTGGGACAGGCGTCTCGTCCCTCAAGAGTGTTGCTTTCAAGTGTTATCGACAAGCAGACCGCTAACTAAATTGTATAGTTCAATTGCGGGTTTCAATTCAATATCTTTATCTCAGGAGCCTCCCGTAGGATTATTGTACAGTCTAGAGAGCTAGAATCGAGCACAGAATGCAGGGATTGTGTACTAACAACGCTACGGTGTCCACTCTTGCCACAGAGCGGTCAACCGGTAGACCGAAAGGTTAGAGTTTTCCTTTATTTCCTCAAACAGATCTCTTGACAGAGCTAAGCTCAATGTCGGCGGAAGAGAGCAAGCTCGATCGACGGCAAGATCTGTAGAACGGCTGCTTTCCACGGGCGGCAGGACTGGCTTAGTCCTCCGTACTTACAGTGGTCTTAAAGGGCGTGGTTCACGGAACGTACTAGCTCGCCAGTCTGATTGCTTTCCAACAAATCTGATTTGTCTCTCTTATCTCTGAGGTACTAACAGCGGGGGGGCTGGATTCACTAGTTTACATTGGTGTATCTCTACTGTATTTATACAAACTGAGGGAGCGAAAAGGGGATAGTTTGGCTGATTCATAATGGCGTGATATGTCGTGAGTGATCCCTCCGGGCGGATCTACGGTAGGGCAGCCAATGGCGCCGTTGGTATTCCTTCAACCGTGGGTTCATGGTTACCGGAGGTAGTGCTCCCGGCGGCGATCCCAGATCCTAGTGAAACCTCTGTCGGGTACCCTCTTCTAAAGGCAGCCTTCACGGGCGGCTTGACTCAACTTGAACTGGTTCTCCCGGAGGACTGAGCCCCCCGGCGAGCCTTTCTCTAGTATAGCTGCTTCACCTTCTCTAATCTCTTTGCTTTATCCCAATCACTCCTCCCGGAGACATGTATGTGCCGTGATTGACCGTCGAGGATCTCCATCTGAAACTCAAGTCCCGAGACTTAATCATCTGCCAACAAGTGGCTTGCCCGTAGAGTCAATGTGAAGTAGTCTCTCCCGGCGAGTCCTGTCTGTCCCATATTCTCCCTCTAGTGTAGTCTTTTGGACATGTTCTCTACAACCTTCCCGGAGGATGGTTTATATGAATGGCCACTAGTCTTGTCTTTCTACTTCAACCTAAACTCCGTTACATCATTCGCAACGGGGCTCATCTTGATTCTCTGATCCGAGTTGCACTCGAGCGGCTCAACAGTAAACCCAGACGGGGTCTCCCGGCGGGCCAAAACTCAACTTGAGTTGAGACTGCCGCCCATAAGTCCGATGCTCTCCCGTAAGGCCAATACTCTCCTGGCGGGCCGTGAAGCCGCCGGGAGAGTCATTCTAAGTTCAACTTTGTTATTCTTTAACAAGGCCCCGCTAATAGCGTTCAGCCGCTAAGACCCATAGTTCCTCTTGATCACCTCTAGCACTCAAAGAGTCTGGTGGTAAGCCAACTCTTGGAGCTCAACGGTTGACTCGAAAACCAAACACCTCTCCCGTAAGGAAGCCTTGTTGGGCATCGAGTAACTAATGTCCCATTGACTTTCGGCCGTCATAGGTGTAGAATACCACTCCGAGGAGAGTGTACTCTCTCTAATCCTAGTCTCCCTTTGACCTTTGGATAGGTTCAGAATCGAAAGAAAACTGGTAGTTTTCATGCGTGCTTTGGTACACACCCTATCATCTCCCCCGTTCTGAAATTCTGACTGTCCGCAGTCATTTGACTCGACGGTAGAGCTTCAGTTGAGCTGAGCGGCATATCTTTAGCAGTAGCAATGCAAATTTCTTCGTGCTTTAAGTACAAGTGGCCAGTGAGACCCGGCCATTGTTCTGCTTGTCTTAGGACTCCCTTGTAGCTCTAATATCCTTTCTGCTTCCTTTCTTATCTCAAGTTGACTTGTACATTTGCTCTCGTCTGACTGTTTCACCGTCATTGACTGGCCAAATTCATCAACTCCTGGTCTAAATCTTATCCTCGAGATATCTGTTTACCTCCGGGAAATATGGTTCCCTTTGGTTCCTAGACACTGTGCCTCCGGGAGTAAACTCAACTCCGAGGCGGTGCACTAGCCCTGGGTTTCACCAACAAATGATCTCCTCTCAATCTATCTCTTGATTCGAAAAATCTACAGGCGGGTTGGTTGACTGAGAACCACTGCACCATTCCTCAACGGGCGGATGCAGGTTATCAGCGGGAATGGTCAAGTCCTCCCCTACGGGCGGGTCCATCCCTCCCCCTTTCCGAAATTTTCACTGTCCGCAGTGATATGCAGGCAAATAAACCCCCAATTTTTTTCGAATCTCTTTTCTTGTCTGACTCTATTTCAGTTATAACAAGCACTTCCAACTGAGAAGCGGGTGGGCCGCTTGTTTGGAAATGTATGCTCGACCAAAATTTCTATTTCTCAATTCAACTCTGATTCCGGTCAGAGGCCAATACATTGATTGCGTACTGAAGCGACCGCCCGGAGTCCGGAAATGTTGCCTATTCTGCAATATTGACATCGGACACTTGATTCCAAAGTTTTTAAGCCACCCCCAATCAGCGGTCAAAATCAATGGGATTTTGAACCAACTAAAGGTTGATTCTGGCATTCAAGGATCCTTAGTCTGACCGGAGACCCTCCATGGACGCCCCATATCACAGAAATGATAACTTGAATCGATATATCTGACGCTTCAACAGGCAACTCAGATGCCTGCAGAATTATTTTCTACGGCATGTTTGAGTCATTCCCTCCACAATTTCTTTTTTTTTCTCTCTCGTTCCCTCCGGGAGGGCCGAAATCTCACCGAGTCATCGGGAGGAGGCATTACACCAGGAGTAAGGTGAGTTACAATGAATGGTTCAAGCCCCCAGAATTCTCCTTTTCTTATCTAACAGCAACTGGTTCGGTGATTGTGAAATTTCCCAGGGGGAGTCCTACCGGCGGGAGCAATTTTAATTAAAGCTACCGCCCGGAGGTTCGATGCAAACTTCAGTTGCGTATGTCTTTTTCTTATCTGACAGCAACTGGTTCGGTTTTGTGAAATTTCCCAGCAGGTGGGCTCCAGATGAAACGGTGCACTCGGGTGCAGCCGTGAAATCAATAGATCGGCGGTCGGACCAGCGCAGCGAGCTATCAACTCAACTAACACCAACCAAAACCAACCAAATCTAACTAATCTCACAAACTCCAATAACCGAAGCTAATCGTGTGTGTGAGTTCGGGGTAGTGGGACAGGCGTCTCGTCCCTCAAGAGTGTTGCTTTCAAGTGTTATCGACAAGCAGACCGCTAACTAAATTGTATAGTTCAATTGCGGGTTTCAATTCAATATCTTTATCTCAGGAGCCTCCCGTAGGATTATTGTACAGTCTAGAGAGCTAGAATCGAGCACAGAATGCAGGGATTGTGTACTAACAACGCTACGGTGTCCACTCTTGCCACAGAGCGGTCAACCGGTAGACCGAAAGGTTAGAGTTTTCCTTTATTTCCTCAAACAGATCTCTTGACAGAGCTAAGCTCAATGTCGGCGGAAGAGAGCAAGCTCGATCGACGGCAAGATCTGTAGAACGGCTGCTTTCCACGGGCGGCAGGACTGGCTTAGTCCTCCGTACTTACAGTGGTCTTAAAGGGCGTGGTTCACGGAACGTACTAGCTCGCCAGTCTGATTGCTTTCCAACAAATCTGATTTGTCTCTCTTATCTCTGAGGTACTAACAGCGGGGGGGCTGGATTCACTAGTTTACATTGGTGTATCTCTACTGTATTTATACAAACTGAGGGAGCGAAAAGGGGATAGTTTGGCTGATTCATAATGGCGTGATATGTCGTGAGTGATCCCTCCGGGCGGATCTACGGTAGGGCAGCCAATGGCGCCGTTGGTATTCCTTCAACCGTGGGTTCATGGTTACCGGAGGTAGTGCTCCCGGCGGCGATCCCAGATCCTAGTGAAACCTCTGTCGGGTACCCTCTTCTAAAGGCAGCCTTCACGGGCGGCTTGACTCAACTTGAACTGGTTCTCCCGGAGGACTGAGCCCCCCGGCGAGCCTTTCTCTAGTATAGCTGCTTCACCTTCTCTAATCTCTTTGCTTTATCCCAATCACTCCTCCCGGAGACATGTATGTGCCGTGATTGACCGTCGAGGATCTCCATCTGAAACTCAAGTCCCGAGACTTAATCATCTGCCAACAAGTGGCTTGCCCGTAGAGTCAATGTGAAGTAGTCTCTCCCGGCGAGTCCTGTCTGTCCCATATTCTCCCTCTAGTGTAGTCTTTTGGACATGTTCTCTACAACCTTCCCGGAGGATGGTTTATATGAATGGCCACTAGTCTTGTCTTTCTACTTCAACCTAAACTCCGTTACATCATTCGCAACGGGGCTCATCTTGATTCTCTGATCCGAGTTGCACTCGAGCGGCTCAACAGTAAACCCAGACGGGGTCTCCCGGCGGGCCAAAACTCAACTTGAGTTGAGACTGCCGCCCATAAGTCCGATGCTCTCCCGTAAGGCCAATACTCTCCTGGCGGGCCGTGAAGCCGCCGGGAGAGTCATTCTAAGTTCAACTTTGTTATTCTTTAACAAGGCCCCGCTAATAGCGTTCAGCCGCTAAGACCCATAGTTCCTCTTGATCACCTCTAGCACTCAAAGAGTCTGGTGGTAAGCCAACTCTTGGAGCTCAACGGTTGACTCGAAAACCAAACACCTCTCCCGTAAGGAAGCCTTGTTGGGCATCGAGTAACTAATGTCCCATTGACTTTCGGCCGTCATAGGTGTAGAATACCACTCCGAGGAGAGTGTACTCTCTCTAATCCTAGTCTCCCTTTGACCTTTGGATAGGTTCAGAATCGAAAGAAAACTGGTAGTTTTCATGCGTGCTTTGGTACACACCCTATCATCTCCCCCTTTCTGAAATTCTGACTGTCCGCAGTCATTTGACTCGACGGTAGAGCTTCAGTTGAGCTGAGCGGCATATTTTTAGCAGTAGCAATGTGAATTTCTTCGTGCTTCAAGTACAAGTGGCCAGTGAGACCCGGCCATTGTTCTGCTTGTCTTAGGACTCCCTTGTAGCTCTAATATCTTTTCTGCTTCCTTTCTTATCTCAAGTTGACTTGTACATTTGCTCTTGTCTGACAGTTTCACTGTCACTGACTGGCCAAATTCATCAACTCCTGGTCTAAATCCTATCCTCGAGATATCTGTTTACCTCCGGGAAATGTGGTTCCCTTTGGTTCCTAGACACTGTGCCTCCGGGAGTAAACTCAACTCCGAGGCGGTGCACTAGCCCAAAGATTCACCAATGAATTATCTCCTCTAAATCTATCTCTTGATTCGAAAAATCTACGGGCGGGTTGATTGACTGAGAACCACTACACCATTCCTCAACGGGCGGATGAAGATTATCAGCGGGGAATGGTCAAGTCCCCCTACGGGCGGGTCTATCCCTCCCCCTTTCCGAAATTTTCACTGTCCACAGTGATATACAGGCAATTTAACCCCCAAGTTTTCCAATTCTCTTTTCTTGTCTGACTCTATTTCAGTTATAACGTGCACTTCCAACTGAGAAGCGGGTGGGCCGCTCGTTTGGAAATGTATGCTCGACCGAAATTTTCTATTTCTCAATTCAACTCTGAGTCCTCCGGTCGGAGGTCAATACATTGATTGCGTACTGAAGCGACCGCCCGGAGTCCGGAAATGTTGCCTATTCTGCAATATTGACATCGGAAACTTGATTCCAAGTTTTTAAGCCACCCCCAATCAGCGGTCAAAATCAATGGGATTTTGAACCACTTAAAGGTTGATTCTGGCATTCAAGGATCCTTAGTCCGACCGGAGACCCTCCATGGACGCTCCATATCACAGAAATGATAACTTGAATCAATATATCTGACACTTCAAAAGCCAACTCAGATGCCTACAGAATTATTTTTCTACAGCATGTTTGAGTCACTCCCTCCACAATTTTTTTTTTTCTCTCTCGTTCCCTCCGGGAGGGCCGAAATCTCACCGAGTCATCGGGAGGAGGCATTACACCAGGAGTAAGGTGGGTTACAATTTATGGTCCAGGCCAACATCCCTTTTTCTTATCTTGACAGTAACTGGTTCAGTTTTGTGAATTTTCCCAGAGGGAGTCCTACCGGCGGGTGCAATTTGAATTAAAGCTACCGCCCGGAGGTTCAAAATTCCGATGTCAATTGATCGAGTCAAAAACCCGATGCAAACTTCAGTTGTGTATTTGCCATTCCCAACCGGCCCATCGAGTTGCAAATTGGAATGGGAAGGCTTTGATTTCCATAGTATCTATTCATCGAGTTCAACGGTAGAGTATTTCTCCAAGCTTCATTACCTGGTTCCCAGGTAAGAGCCGTCGAAAACCACCATGTGTTGAACCGTCTCTTTTCTTGCTCAGCCATGCCAATAGAATTCTCAACCGCCCGGAGGGTGGATGAAGAATCATTTAGCACCCAACCGTTGGAGTACAACTTCCCTGAATGTACTCGACGGAGACATGCATGTGATTGAGTCAAATGTCGAACATCTTTTCTTTATCCTTGGGTAGGTCGAACCCATTTCACCGGTGCTCGACGGGAGGCCCAGATTTAGCGATCCCTCCGGACGGTAGAAACAACTCCTCAAACATGCCGACGGTAGGAGGAAGAAATGCAGCGCCTTAGCAAACTGAATCTATTCCGAGGATTCAACCGCCGTCGCACAGCAAGTTTCAACTTCTAACCGGCAACCCTGGTTCCGTTATATATATAGAGCCTAACCGTGGCTACGGTCGGCGGGATTTACATTCAACCGGTGGTTTGAATTCAACGGTCCGATCTTTGCACAAGACACTTCCCAAGCCAATTTTTACTTCAGCAGAGAATTGTGCTGTTAGTGTCGCTCTTTCTGTCTCCAATCTCCCGTAGGACCTAAATCACGCGAGTGGGTTCCTTTCACTCGAATAGTAACAGGTTTCAACGGTAGAGTGCCGATTGAATTAAGCAGTACTGAATAATTCAAGCACTAGCTCAACATAACAGTTTGATTCAATCTTTTCTGTTCTTTTCCTCGACCTCCGGGCGGTGTATTCAAGACTAAATTGGAATGCCCATATACCCGACCGTCGGGTTATCGACCGCAGCGTGCATACGAGCAGGGCACACTCTACAGGTAGTTGATTTCACCCAATATTCAGTGGTTTTCCAAGTCAACATTGAATATTGTGCCTCATGCGCTTCCGGAGGTTCTGAGCCTTTTCAGGACTTGGCCGCTGGCCCCATTCGGTGCTTCGAACGCTAGCGGACATGGCTCGATGGTCACACAGGCCGGGTGCAACCGTTGTGACCGAGTTTGAAGTCCAATCTAGTTCTCTAAATCTTTTTCTGTGGGTGATTGTAGGTGCATTGTATAGCCGTCATTCAATGCCCTCCCGGAGGCCTAGAAATTATTCAGGACCACCGGTCTACGCACAATTGACCAATCCATCAAGTGCTTTCTGAATTCTCTTTTTGCTCAACTGTGCACTCGCCCGCTGAAGGGCCTGGATGCGACTGGAGGGCGAAGATTGGGATGCCCGTTCGGAAGGCATTCAGTAATCTTCGCCTGCTCAGCAAAATTATCTTGTCTCACAACTGGTCCGACTTCATGTGGTTCCAATGCAACTTAGGTTGGAGCTGCCTCCCGGAGCGCTGGTCTTCCCAGCGGTAGCCTTCACATTTCGGTGTCGATTGATCGAGTTGTGAGGTTTGCAAGCCTCCCGGAGGATAGGGCATTTGACCCCTGGACCAAAACTGCCTTCCGGCGAGTCTATCCAACTGTAGCCTCGAAACTCGATCAAGCATACAAATGTGTATCTCTTTTCATGGCCATTCCCAACCGGCAGGTTGAGGTGCAATATTGCAACGTGGCTTCATTCTCACTTTTATTCTTTGAACCCCACAATAGAGTGATTCTCTTTAGCTTTATTACTCAATTCCAAAGTAAGAGCCATAAGGAACCACTGTATATGTTGAATGATCTCTATCCCAGGTCGCTGATTTTTCAACCGCCTGGAGGGGTGGTCGGGGACTGCCTTGTGGTCCGACCGTCGGCTGATTACAGCCGCGAGCACATTCCAGTAAAACATGTAATGCTGCTTTGGACATTTTGCCAAACCAAGCAGTTCAGTGTTCCGGTTTTGCACTCGCGTAAACGCTCAGCACAACAGCACCAGCCAGCAGGAGGACTCTTGGGACTCTCTAAGTGCTAGCTAATATACCCCAATGGTCACAGAAAATTTCTGCGGTCACTTCCAACGGGGTCTGCAAGTCTGACCTAGGCTGTAAAATTCCTTTCTTTTCTTATCTTTGGGACGGTTGAACACATTCTGCCGGTGGAATCGAGTTTTCCAGGTCTAGACTCGCTCTATTATTCCAATCTTTTCCCAATCTTTTTGCTGACCCATGCACCCGCCCGGCGAAGGGCTCGTATGCGATGGAGAGTGAAGATTACTGGACGCCCGTTCGGAAGGCGTTCAGTAATCTTCACCTGCTGAGCAAAACTCTTATATCTCATTGTGGATTGGCAACGGTTAAAGACGGAGACTCAATGCATAGATATTCATGTCTTGTGCTCGAGAAAGCACAGTGCTGCCTCCCGCTGGTTTAATGCCACGCAGAATTGCGGTGCAAAGTCAACCGGTGGCTTCAACTATGTCCCTTAAGCACAGGTCAATCAGTGTTGCTTGCTCTAGCCAGGTCAGATTCATGACTTGGCACCTCGATTGCTTCACAATGTCTCTTTTCTTTTTCTGATATCTGTGCACTGAGGGTGATTAAAAGTAATTCAGTTCGAGAACCCGTTAAGTGAGTAATCACGCCTGGTCTCGAAATTCTTTGCAACCCTCTTGGCAGCTCTGCAATAATCATCGAAGGTGGACTCGAGTTCAGTGTCAGAAGCATTAGCTTCGACCCATTGGTTGCTCAGGTACTCCTTGATTTTCTCTTCGAACTCCGGATTGAGTTTGCTCAGGAAGCCCTGAATTGCCTCCCGGTGGGTTAACCGAGCCGGCGGAACGAGCAATTTCTGGACTTGAACATTCAATGCTCTTATCAATCTGAACAAATTATCCTGGTCAGAGACTTTAATCGTGCCATCCAAATAGGATTCGAGAATGCAATAAAGTGTCCGCACTGACCCTCGGGAGGATTCCCAAGCACGAGGATAATTTTGTATCACTTCTTTTCTGAACTCCTGGTATGACTTTGAGTAAGAATCGAGTGCTCGCCACTGGCTGCCGGTTTCCCGTGCAGTATATCTGACTAGGAATTCGTTCTTTTCGCCGACCGGAGTCTTGTCTATCTCCATCATCCGCTCAATCTGTTCCAAAAACTGAGGGAGTTCCTCCGGGAGGGTATCATTGAAATGCGGAGCATTCCTTTCATACGCCTCCGGGACATCGTTTTCATCAGAATCCCAATCATATCTGTCCACCATCCTACCGGCGGGTGGGTTCTCCTTTTTTATTGAAAATGAAGGGCTTTGGGGTTTTATTTTATATCTTTATGGGACGGGTTTTCGCAGTTTCTACGGGAGGATAAATCCTCTCCGGGTGGGACTGGAGCAAGGCTCAACAGCGGTGTAAATGAATTTGTTTTAGACTCAAGTCAAGTGCCAGAGTATAGGTTTATTGAAACAAGTTCAATGGTTCTGATTACTGCGAGGATCGATGTCACGAGTGTTGCACTTTGTGGCGGCAGGACCAATATAACTCTGGAGCTAGGCTCAACAAAATATGAGGGGCTTTGGTTTATACTCTGGTTTTATCTCCCGGAGGGACTGAACGAACCACAAAATGGCTTGTACCAACAAAGTAGTAACAGTCCACAAGTCTTATTCTTGAGCAACAACTCCTGTCACCCCTCGCGGTGGGCTCCAGATGAAACGGTGCACTCGGGTGCAGCCGTGAAATCAATAGACCGGCGGTCGGACCAGCGCAGCGAGCTATCAACTCAACTAACACCAACCAAAACCAACCAAATCTAACTAATCTCACAAACTCCAATAACCGAAGCTAATCGTGTGTGTGAGTTCGGGGTAGTGGGACAGGCGTCTCGTCCCTCAAGAGTGTTGCTTTCAAGTGTTATCGACAAGCAGACCGCTAACTAAATTGTATAGTTCAATTGCGGGTTTCAATTCAATATCTTTATCTCAGGAGCCTCCCGTAGGATTATTGTACAGTCTAGAGAGCTAGAATCGAGCACAGAATGCAGGGATTGTGTACTAACAACGCTACGGTGTCCACTCTTGCCACAGAGCGGTCAACCGGTAGACCGAAAGGTTAGAGTTTTCCTTTATTTCCTCAAACAGATCTCTTGACAGAGCTAAGCTCAATGTCGGCGGAAGAGAGCAAGCTCGATCGACGGCAAGATCTGTAGAACGGCTGCTTTCCACGGGCGGCAGGACTGGCTTAGTCCTCCGTACTTACAGTGGTCTTAAAGGGCGTGGTTCACGGAACGTACTAGCTCGCCAGTCTGATTGCTTTCCAACAAATCTGATTTGTCTCTCTTATCTCTGAGGTACTAACAGCGGGGGGGCTGGATTCACTAGTTTACATTGGTGTATCTCTACTGTATTTATACAAACTGAGGGAGCGAAAAGGGGATAGTTTGGCTGATTCATAATGGCGTGATATGTCGTGAGTGATCCCTCCGGGCGGATCTACGGTAGGGCAGCCAATGGCGCCGTTGGTATTCCTTCAACCGTGGGTTCATGGTTACCGGAGGTAGTGCTCCCGGCGGCGATCCCAGATCCTAGTGAAACCTCTGTCGGGTACCCTCTTCTAAAGGCAGCCTTCACGGGCGGCTTGACTCAACTTGAACTGGTTCTCCCGGAGGACTGAGCCCCCCGGCGAGCCTTTCTCTAGTATAGCTGCTTCACCTTCTCTAATCTCTTTGCTTTATCCCAATCACTCCTCCCGGAGACATGTATGTGCCGTGATTGACCGTCGAGGATCTCCATCTGAAACTCAAGTCCCGAGACTTAATCATCTGCCAACAAGTGGCTTGCCCGTAGAGTCAATGTGAAGTAGTCTCTCCCGGCGAGTCCTGTCTGTCCCATATTCTCCCTCTAGTGTAGTCTTTTGGACATGTTCTCTACAACCTTCCCGGAGGATGGTTTATATGAATGGCCACTAGTCTTGTCTTTCTACTTCAACCTAAACTCCGTTACATCATTCGCAACGGGGCTCATCTTGATTCTCTGATCCGAGTTGCACTCGAGCGGCTCAACAGTAAACCCAGACGGGGTCTCCCGGCGGGCCAAAACTCAACTTGAGTTGAGACTGCCGCCCATAAGTCCGATGCTCTCCCGTAAGGCCAATACTCTCCTGGCGGGCCGTGAAGCCGCCGGGAGAGTCATTCTAAGTTCAACTTTGTTATTCTTTAACAAGGCCCCGCTAATAGCGTTCAGCCGCTAAGACCCATAGTTCCTCTTGATCACCTCTAGCACTCAAAGAGTCTGGTGGTAAGCCAACTCTTGGAGCTCAACGGTTGACTCGAAAACCAAACACCTCTCCCGTAAGGAAGCCTTGTTGGGCATCGAGTAACTAATGTCCCATTGACTTTCGGCCGTCATAGGTGTAGAATACCACTCCGAGGAGAGTGTACTCTCTCTAATCCTAGTCTCCCTTTGACCTTTGGATAGGTTCAGAATCGAAAGAAAACTGGTAGTTTTCATGCGTGCTTTGGTACACACCCTATCACCGGGTTATCCTATCTGTTGATCCCAGGTTGCCCTCCTATACATTGATCCCGGGTTATCCTATCTGTCAATCCGGGTTATCCTATCCGCGGTAGGGAACAAGCCGGAAGCATCCGGGTTATTCCAAAAAAGAGAAAGCAGTGCTGCTTTTGCCCAAATCATGACACTAAGGGGGGTCAAGGATAAGCAATTACCATATTGGGTAGAGGGGGGGAGGGGGTGGAGGGTCCGGTAAAAAATAAAATTGTGTGCATTTTTTTGACCTCAAAGAAGGCCTACTGGCAAGTTTTAGGACTATAGGAGACCTCAAACCATGCATCAGCAGCCATTTTCGGGCCAGAGAACTCTTTCAATATTTACGAGCGCCAAAAGGGACACTGAAATAGCACAAATCAGAGTGCGTTTCAGGAGCTCTGAATGTGGCTTGAATCAGCCCACCAGGAAATGGCTCCTGAAAGAGCAATTTTTTATTTGCTGTGGATAAAGGAGAATAAAGGAATTTTGAACAAAGCATAATTTTGCACACAAAGTGATCTCACTTCAAAAAGGGAAAGTTTGTCTTTCAGGCAGCCAAAATGTGCCCTAATTTGGGCTATTTCAGTGTCCCTTTCTGCCTTAGGGCCTGATCGGCAACCGTGAATTCACGCATGACTGTGTGAATTCAGGTAACGCTTTGTCACGCTCAGACTTCTTCGCTTCCACCACAACACTCTCGACCTCTCCGCACCATGGCTCCTCGCGCCGACTCTCCAGACTGTTCTGGCGACGACTCCGACCCTGTTATCCCCGACAACGCATCCAATAACTTCACTGTGCCCGAGACCAATCACGCCCTCGATTTTTTGCTCAAAGACCCCGCAAAATACCTCAGTGGTAATGGCTTCAAGGAGAAGGCCTGCACCGAAATCAGTACATCTCTCAATACCATGTTCCCCAACCGCCCCATTCGCAAGAAGAATGTCGTGGGCAATCGTTTGCGTTATGTATGTGCTCGTGCACCGTATCTTCCGTGGAAGCTAAACGCCTCCAGGTCAAGGCTGCGTTTGAAGACTACGAGTTTGTCCATGGGAAGAGTGGGGTGGGGTGGGATGACGAGCACAAGATGGCTACGGCGGAGACCGAGTTCGTCGAGACATTTGTACAGGTGCGTACAACTCAATCTCGCATTCGGATCCGCGCTAACGAAGCCCAGGCACACGGCAAAAGATATGCCAAGTGCTTTGACCACTCCTTCCCTTCCCGTACTATGACCGCCTTGCGCGGCTGTTCGGCGGCAACAAGGCTACTGGCGCCCACGTCCTCCATCTCACAAAACGCACCAAAAAATCCACATCTTCTTCTACTTCCGTCTCTGTGTCTGCGTCTGCATCCACTTCTACCTCAGCCTTGGCCTCCGTCTCCAGTTCTGCCACTGCTCCCTCTTCGCCATCCACCCCAAAGTGCAAACGTGCACGCCAGCCTCTTGAGAATCTCGACAACGACATTATCAACATCGACTCAGAATCCGCCCTCAACCAGCCCCCTTCTCCAAAGCCATATGACAATGAGCTGCTGCCTGCACCCCCGAAACGTCGCCGCCTCCGCGATGAACCTGGCCACGACAACGAGAACAACGACGAGTCCAAGAAGGACGACGGAAACGGCGATGAATCCAAGAAGAAGGCGAGCGCGCGCGATCGTGACCGTTCAGTCTCGGCCAGCTCGAGCTCAGGCGATCGCCGCGCATTGCGGAATGCTGAAGCGGGCAATGAGATCGCACGCGGGCTCAAGATGATTGGCGAAGGCATGTCGGCGCCCATCATCACCAAGGCCGACACCTCCCACGTCGACGCCATCATCGACGCCTTTGGCGAGGACCCGACTCTATTGCCTGAGGACCCCGACGGCGAATACTACGCTCTGTTTTTAGATTCCTTGAGTGCCAACGCAATTCGTGCACGTTCATTCGTCAAGGCAACGAATCGTATCCAGCGCATCGCGTTGCTGAAGCGTGTATTGGTGGAGAAGGGGATGGAACTGCCTTTGCATTGGACGTAGGTGTTGTTTGCTGTGTTTCGTACTCGTAATCGTTGTCGTGTTTGGGGACTCGTTTGTATTCCGTAAAAGCTGTCTTGTCGTTACACATTTGTACTACTCCTCGTCGCGTTCTGCAATATATTGAGCCCACATGCTCATCATCATCCTCTCCCGCCGCGCGTTAGCTCTCTGCGACTCTGCTGCTGTAATTGCAAAAACCTGACGCTCTGGGATCGCTGCACCGGCAAGGAATGGGTGGGCATCGGGGTCGTATTCTTCTTCGTCATCAATCTCGACAGCAAACACATTGAGCCTGTCATGAATGCAGAGGAAGTTGTGCAGGGCTCCGGCCGCTGCTACGATCTTGGCCTGCACCTCATACGAGTACTCGGGCCGAGAGATGAGGATAGGGAATTGGCGCTTCAACACCCCAAAGATCCTCTTGATGGCGTTGCGAAGTCGGGAGTGACGCAAATTGTACAGTTCTTTGGGTGTTTCCGGTTGGCGGCCACTGCTATCCCATTCCTTCAAATGGTAACGGACTCCGACAAAGGGCGCTAGAATGAGATCGCAATTGGGAAATCCGGCGTCTCCAAGGTAATACCGATGCTGAGGAAGAGCAAATCCGTTGCGGCGTGCGGTATCAAAGAGTCGTCCGTCGGCAGCAGTTCCCTCGTAACCAGGCATAATATATGTGAAGCGAAGGTCGAAGTCACTTGCTGCAAGGACGTTTTGGGATACGGCACCGTGTCGATCTCGATTGCGGACGGTATCGGCGGCTAGCGCGAAGGCGTCAATGTGAGTTCCGTCGACAGCACCACGGCAATAGCGGAAGAATGGGAAGTAGGAAGAGTTGTCGGCGATCTTGGGGGGAGTGGAGTCGGCAGGGTTCTGGACATATTTGTGGTAGAAGTCGTCCACCGCCATGTCGAGTAAAAGGTTGGTATATTTGCTAATGGTGTCGTTCGACCGCTGGAAGCGCTCCATCAGGTCGCGTTGGCTGCTCGCGTGTACAAACCAATAGATAAATATAGCTGTTTGCTCCATCGCAGTTATCCCGCGGCTGTCCATCAAGCCTCCGTTCATTGTGAATTCCCAGCAAAGTAGTAAAAAGGCAGCAGGATACATTTCCAGCTGGTCCAGACATCGTTCTGGATGGCCATTGATGATTTCGTCGAGCCAGTCTTTCCCGGTGAGAACGGAAGTATGTCGAGGGATGGGAATGGGTCGTTCCAGATGTAAGAGGCTGTCCGCATAGAATACAGTTGCAAGGGCGGCAGTACATAGAGCCCGTCGGCGGCGCAGAATGAGCTGAAGAACCTCTGGGGAGATGTTGTGTGCATCTTCATGCTGTCCTATACGTGCCGCCTGCATGAGGACACGAAGCGCGGTGCTAGAGGCGTTGGAGGTGGGCGTTCGGACCGAGTGACCGTTATGTGACTGATTGTGACCTTTCAGGATTCACGCATGAATTCACGGTTGCCGATCAGGCCCTTAGGGCCTGAGCGGCAACTTTGAATTTTTCCCCTGAATCTGGGTTGAATTTCCTTTGTGTGAACATTGCACAACAAATTTTCTGCCCCCGCTCCATTAAACGCTCCAGGGTGTTTAGGGATGGGTTTTATACACACAAAAAAAAAAACCCAAAATTCACGGTTCCCGATCAGGCCCTTGGTGGAAACAGATAGAATTCACATCTCCTGATTTTGCTACTGATATGTCTACTTTCACTACGCCTTTTCACATATATGGAAATTTTGCTTTATTGGGTGTGATACTTACGAACAGAACTATGACATTACCCGCCTCAGACTCATCAAGTTCGCAACGTTGAATGACCGGTGGGCCCAGCCTTCAAGTCAACCATGTAAATGTCAAGTACGAGCATGTCAATAGTTAAAGCTTCCTTTTAGATGGCCTGCTAATATTTTGCTGTCACACACCCAGAATTCCAGAGTTAATTGTGCCCATAAATAATTCTTAGTGGCACTAGATAATGCAAGGCTAATAAAGACACATGTAGGTAATGTCCCAGAAAACCCTTGCTCTTCCGCCTTTCCGGCACATTGACACGAAATTAACATTTGGCGCTTTAGTTATGTGCCTCTCAAATATTGATGGGCATTGACATACAATTACATGTACTGTTCATGGGCTCAAGAAGGCATTCCAAAAAGTCTATTGAGTCCTGGTAGATCTCCCAACACACTGTTTGGGAAATTCAAGTTTTTCAGTAGAATTTTCAGTGAAAAATGTTGTTTGTTTTTCAGACATTTTTCACTGAAAATAGTGGTGAAAAAGTTAAACTTTTTTCACCACTTTCAAACTTTCTTTCAAATTTTTCACCTTAAGCTCAAGAAATGGTGAAAATATTTCAAGTTTTTCAGCCACTTTTTCAGTGAAAAATGTCTGAAAAACAAACGACATTTTTCACCAAAAATTCTACTGAAAAACTTGAATCTTCCAACCAGTGACATGCTACTAATCTTTTATTAAAACGGGAACGTGCTCCGATTCAATTTCTGTGACCTCCTGTGACCAGACCTCGCAAACCACTAGACTCGGTGCCAGCTCTGTGTTGAGTAACTAGTGCTAGTAGGAGTATGCAAATTAATTTGGGTCAATCAGAGCAAAATTGAGAAAGAAGAAAAAAATGTGTCTGGAGTTACTCTCTGTGTTCGAGCTTGAACCCGACCGGCACTTTTTTTTCTTCCCCAATTTCAGTTCGTTGGGCCTAATTCTTTTTGCATACTACTACTAATACTGTTGCTCAACACAGAGACCGGTTACGAGTCTGGCAAACCACCCGAACGGTAACAAACTTCCGACATGTTTGGGGTCAAATAGCAAAAAAGATGCGAAGGTAAGGTCCTTTACATATAGATTGAAAATATTCTTCCATGCATTTATCGAGATACTAAGTCTTTCAAACTTGGAATTTTGCTCGAGAACCTTGGGGGGGAGATTATTTCATGTGTCTTGATTAATTGTTCAGCATCAGTTGATGGCCGGCACAGCCGAGGACCATCAGGGAACTTTCAATTACTGGTTTCAGACCTGATCCCTAATCGGTATCACTGGTTGGGAGATTCAAATTTTTCAGTACAATTTACGGTGAAAAATGTTGTTGGGTTTTCAGACATTTTTCAGTGAAAAAGAGGGTGAAAAATTTAAACATTTTTCACCACAATTCTAAGTGAAATTCAAGGTTAAAAACTTGAAACAAAATTCATAATGGTTCATGCTGAATTTTCACCATAAATTCCAGTAATTTTCAGACATTTTTCACCACTATTTCAAGTGAAATTCAAGGTGAAAAACCTGAAACAAAATTCATAAGGATTCACACCAAATTACTACCTAAAATGTCAGGTGGTTTTCAGACATTTTTCAGTGAGAAAGAGGTGAAAAACTTAAACATTTTTCACCCTTGTTTCAACGGGAAATCATGGTGAAAATTTTGAAATAAAATTCATAAGGTTTCTTGCCAGTTTTTCACCCAAATTTCACCCGCATTGCCGCCTGGAAACTGAGGTGGAAAATGTAAAATCATTTTCACCACAATTTTCAGTGGAAAAAAAGCTGTAAAATGTATGGAAAATGTTGCTAGAAAGAAGGTGAAAAACTTGAAACCTAGTTTCAGTTTTTTCAGACATTTTACACACACTTTTCCACCGTCATTTGTTGTGAAAAATGTGAGGGGGAAAAAATCACTTTTTTCATGCTCTTTTACACTGTACATATCAATGAAAAAGTTAAAACATTCTTCACACATTTTTTAGGTGGAATTGAGGTGAAAAAATTGAAATATTTGAATTCAAGTTTTTCAGTGGAAAATGTGAAATACCCGAGTTCAAATTTTCCAGCCTAAAATTCAGCAGTTTTTCAGGTGAAAATCTTAGTGAAAAACTTGAAACATGGTTCAAAAGTGAAAAATTAGCAACTGACTACCTCAGACCCTTGTTCACACACATAAATGGTGACAGGGATTATGAGGTCTTCAGTCAGAATGTTAACACCGAGTGCTTGATAGGGGCAACGGTGGTGATTGAAAGATTGCAAAGGGGCCAGCTCTGATCTTCCTACTTATTTTCCGGCGGGCTGCAGAGGACTGCAGTCAAGAATGTGGAAGAAAATCAAGTCCATTTCAGGAGGGAACAGAAAGTGTCTGTGAACTATTGTGTCTCCTCGGGTGTGGTGAACGGTGGGACAGGGAGTGTAAAGTGGTCAGTAAATGCAGACCCTTCATTTACCAAACTCCGATGAACATGGGTCTTTGACGCGCAAAATGCAGGTGTCGTTGTCCCGGTGGAATTCCGGATCACGTTAAAGGCCGTCATTGACAGGTGGTGTAAGCCTTGCAGGTGGCAACACTACAACTGCCAGTAGTACACTCCTGGGTTGGTGTGTCGTTTTTCGCTCACAGACACTTGTCACTGTTTTGCAATTTAATTTCACCAAACCGCGGTAGGACTGGAGTGCCCAGTTGAGTCCTCAGGAAGTGGTCCGACAAATCCAGTGTGTCAGACAGAAATTCACAGCCCAATTGTAGCCAATTTGCAAAAAGCAGCTGGCACGGCCAAATTCTGCTTCCTCTGTGGGGAATTTAATTTCCCCACGCTGCGGGAGCGTGCCAAATGACTAGTTGGGTACTCAGGAAGTGTTCCGACAAATCCAGTGCATCTGAGCAAAATTTGCAGCCCAATTGTAGCCAATTTGCAAAAAGCAGCTGGCATGGCCAAATTCGGTGTCAGCTGAGGGGAATTTAATTTCCCCAGACCGTGGTAGGACTGCAGTGCCCAGTGATGGTCCAGTTGAGTTCTCAGGAGGTCACCCGACACATTCAGCGCCTTAGACAGAAATTCACACCCCAACTGTAGCCGATTCACACAAAGTATCTAGCACGGCCAAATTCTGTTTCCTCTAAGGGGAATTTAATTTACTGGACCATCACTGGGCACTGCAGTCCTACGCGAATCGGCTACAGTTGGGGTGTGAATTTCTGTCTAAGGCGCTGAATGTGTCGGGTGACCTCCTGAGAACTCAACTGGACCATCACTGGGCACTGCAGTCCTACCACGGTCTGGGGAAATTAAATTCCCCTCAGCGGACACCGAATTTGGCCATGCCAGCTGCTTTTTGCAAATTGGCTACAATTGGGCTGCAAATTTTGCTCAGATGCACTGGATTTGTCGGAACACTTCCTGAGTACCCAACTAGTCATTTGGCACGCTCCCGCAGCGTGGGGAAATTAAATTCCCCACAGAGGAAGCAGAATTTGGCCGTGCCAGCTGCTTTTTGCAAATTGGCTACAATTGGGCTGTGAATTTCTGTCTGACACACTGGATTTGTCGGACCACTTCCTGAGGACTCAACTGGGCACTCCAGTCCTACCGCGGTGAAACGGTGCACTCGGGTGCAGCCGTGAAATCGATAGATTGGCAAGTCAGACCAGCGCAGCGAGCTATCAACTCAACCAACACCAACCAAAAACCAACCAAATCTGACTAATCTCACAAACTCCAATAACCGAAGCTAATCGTGTGTGTGAGTTCGGGGTAGTGGGACAGGCGTCTCGTCCCTCAGGAGTGTTGCTTTCTCAAGTGTTTTCAACAAGTGGACCACGGACAAGGTTTTATTGAGCGCAAGTTCAATTGGGTTTCAATTCAATTCAATTCAATATCTTTATCTGTGGTTGCGGCCCCCGTAGGAAAGTTTGTATGGTTTGAGAGTACTCGACTCGAGTACAAAATATGGAGATTGTGTACTTGCAACGCTACGGTGACCACTCTTGCCACAGAGTAGCCACGGTAGACCGAAAGGTCGAGCTTTCCTTTATTTCCCAACTATTGCCAGAGCAAAGCTCAATGGCGGCGGCAGAGAGCAAAGCTCAATCGGCGGCTAGTGGATGGAACGTACACACTCGTCGAGGCTTTCCTTTATTCTCACTGACGGTACTCTGTAGCGGCGGGGAGACAAATCCCGTTGGCTAGTTTCCGGTCGGCAACAACGGCTTCTAAGGGCTAGCGGCTGGCTAGGCGGCTGTGCTCAGGCGGCGGTTGCGCGGAGACGTACACACCTCTATCCTATCTTATTGCTTTCCAACAAATCTAATTTTATATCTTATCTTTCCTCTGAGGTACTAACGGCTGGGGGCCGGATTCACTCGGTTACATTGGTGTATCTCTACTGTATTTATACAAACTGAAGAAGCTAAAAGGAAATATTCGGAATGGATTCGGAATGTCGTGAGCTGGTATAATTATGTCGTGACTGATCCTCCGGGAGGATCTACGGGCGAGCAGCCAATGGTACCCTTGGTATTTCCTCGACCGTGGGTTCATGGCAACCGGAGGCAGGCTGCCCGGCCATGTCTTATTTCTCTAATCTTGTCTTCTTGTGAGCCTCCCGTCAGGCACTCTATGGTTGAAGCTGCCTGCCCGGAGGGCATGGTGCTCTCCCGGAGGTTAAACCCTTCTACGGTAGCCTTCACATCTCTAAATCTTGTCTTATCCCAACACTCTGCCCGGAGACCTTACGATCACACGTGCACGTGTAGTGATCAACTGTCGAGGATCTCCACCCGAAACTCAAGTCCCGAGATTAATCATCTGCCAACAGACAGCTCCGCCCGTAGAGTAGTCTCTCCCGGAGAGCCCTGGCTGTCCCATATCCTCCCTCTAGTGTAGTCTTTTGGACATGTTCTCTACAACCTTCCCGGAGGATGGTTTATATGAATGGTCACTAGTCTGGTCTCTCTACTTCACTATGAACTCTGTTACATCATTTGCAATGGGGCTCATCTTGGTTCTCTGATCTGAGTTGCACTCGAGCGGCTCAACGGTAAACCCAGACGGGTGTCCCGGTGGGCCGAAACTCAACTTGAGTTGAGACTGCCGCCCATAAGGCTGATGCTCTCCTGTAGGGCTGATACTCTCCCGGTGGGCCGTTAAGCCACCGGTAGAGCTCAGTCCGCATGCCGGGAGAGTCATTCCAAGTTCAACTTTGTTATTCTTTAACAAGGCCCCGCTAATAGCGTTCAGCCGCTAAGACCCATAGTTCCTCTTGATCACCTCTAGCACTCAAGGAGTCTGGCGGTAAGCCAACTCTCGGAGCTCAACGGTTGACTCGAAAACCAAACACCTCTCCCGTAAGGAAGCCTTGTTGGGCATCGAGTAACTAGTGTCCCATTGACTTTCGGCCGTCATAGGTGTAGAATACCACTCCGAGGAGAGTGTACTCTCTCTAAATCCTAGTCTCCCTTTGACCTTTGAATAGGTTCGGAATCGAAAGAAAACTGGTAGTTTTCATGCGTGCTTTGGTACACGCCCTATCAGCGGTTTGGTGAAATTAAATTGCAAAACAGTGACAAGTGTCTGCGAGCGAAAAACGACACACCAACCCAGGAGTGTACTACTGGCAGTTGTAGTGTTGCCACCTGCAAGGCTTACACCACCTGTCAATGACGGCCTTTAACGTGATCCGGAATTCCACCGGGACAACGACACCTGCATTTTGCGCGTCAAAGACCCATGTTCATCGGAGTTTGGTAAATGAAGGGTCTGCATTTACTGACCACTTTACACTCCCTGTCCCACCGTTCACCACACCCGAGGAGACACAATAGTTCACAGACACTTTCTGTTCCCTCCTGAAATGGACTTGATTTTCTTCCACATTCTTGACTGCAGTCCTCTGCAGCCCGCCGGAAAATAAGTAGGAAGATCAGAGCTGGCCCCTTTGCAATCTTTCAATCACCACCGTTGCCCCTATCAAGCACTCGGTGTTAACATTCTGACTGAAGACCTCATAATCCCTGTCACCATTTATGTGTGTGAACAAGGGTCTGAGGTAGTCAGTTGCTAATTTTTCACTTTTGAACCATGTTTCAAGTTTTTCACTAAGATTTTCACCTGAAAAACTGCTGAATTTTAGGCTGGAAAATTTGAACTCGGGTATTTCACATTTTCCACTTGTTATGTCCGTGCAAATCAGTCTTTCATTTTTTCCCATTTATCGGTTCTGGTCGCACTCAATCCAACTCTGATTGTGCTCCCATCACCTCCGGACACACAATCATGCACTACATCAGACCCTGCACCACTCCGGTAATACTCCAGCACCACTCCAGCTCATTCCGGTCAATTAACGGTTCACCTGTTCCCGGACCTATCCCGGAATACACAGCTCTCGTCCAATCATGGAATGCTGAGTACTTCTACCTTATTACCCACTTTGCTTTCATTACTTCATCCTTATCTTGGCCACCTCCGGCCTCACTCCTCACCTCGTTCACCCTCCGGTCATTCCGGTTAATCCTGGAACCTCTGGACTAGTCATCCAGCCCTGACAGGTTCTCTGCGGTTCATCCATATCGCCCCGGAACATTCTACCTGAACATTCCACCTGTACTTCGCACTGGTCCTTCACTGTGATACAGGCTGTGGCATCTCCGCACTCCTTGGTACATTCCGGACTGTGATTATGTAATCACTCCGAACTCCGGTCCTCCACGTTCCTTGGTTCAGCTCCACTTCACCCACGTCGTCTCGGACCTCTGCCCCTATGCATTGGAACTCTCCTAAAGGACTGCCAACGTCCTCCGGAATGATTCCTTGCAACTGTGTCCACTCCGGCGACCCGGAGCTCCCAAAACCACCAACACTTAACACCAGTACCTTGGAACTCGTTCATCTCGACTACCAACATACCAGTCCAACATCTGGTACACTTATGCGCTATTCATCTATGCCCCATCACTCCTGCTCTCGTTCCAGTCGCTCCGGACATATCTCCGGAATCCGGAGTTACCCGGAGTTACCGGAGTCATCAGACTCTTCCCTGAAACGTTCGCTATTATGCCTTATCAACTCCTCTTCCATTTATGCATCCCTTATCACTTCTCATCCATTGTTTCAACGCTCTCATCACTTCCCCTTGTTATCTTTCCATATGCTTTGTGCTTCCATCACAATCCCATCACTCCCCATCGCTTCTTCATCTGCCTCAAGGCAGATGTCATAGCACTTACATCTTATCACTCTTCTATCCATCCGTTCATCTATCAAACCATATGCTCTACCTTTCCCCTTTCTTTACTTCCCATTTATTCCTTTCTCTCACTTCATATCTTCTGCCGCATGGTAGTGTCTTCTTCCATGTGGTTCACTTCATTTCATGTTGCTTCACATTGCCTCATGTTACTTATTCCCTTTTGTACAAATTACTTGTCCTTAGTATAAATACCGGTACTTTACATCTTGTACAGTATCCGAAAAATAAACGTTATCCATGCTTCCTTCTCATGGACTGTTGCCAATCGTCTCTTGAGGTTCTGGTCTATTACCTCTCGACGTCTCCCGCTCTATGGCCTTGCTCCCGTCTCCCTCTGGTTCCCTCCTGTGACTCCGGTCACTCCGGTTTCCGGTCACAACTCCGGAGTCCTCGCTCGGCCATACCAACAACTGCAGTTCAACTCCGGGTTGTCTCCAATGTCTTGGATATGCCTCGAGTTCGCTCCGGCACACTCTCTTCACATCTTCCTCTTGTCAATCATTCTGGTTCGCACCGGAACTGCGCTGGACAACTACCCAACAACACTGGTGATGCTCTTGCGTCTCCGGTCCAGGCTATCCCAGTCCCGTCGCCATCTTCGAGCTCATACGACTCGGACCTTGGCATTGGACACTTCCCCATCTCGCAGCCTGAGGCCAGTCAGTCGGTCACCCTAGCTGAGTTGTGGTGTTCCGAGAAGTGGCTGATCTAGACATCCGTTCATCTCCGGTTCGCGGCTTAGCCCGGCTCCGGTCATATGATCGGATATTCCTTCCCTCTTGGCTCAGCGATATAACACCACTGAAAAACTTGAATTCAAATATTTCAATTTTTTCACCTCAATTCCACCTAAAAAATGTGTGAAGAATGTTTTAACTTTTTCATTGATATGTACAGTGTAAAAGAGCATGAAAAAAGTGATTTTTTCCCCCTCACATTTTTCACAACAAATGACGGTGGAAAAGTGTGTGTAAAATGTCTGAAAAAACTGAAACTAGGTTTCAAGTTTTTCACCTTCTTTCTAGCAACATTTTCCATACATTTTACAGCTTTTTTTCCACTGAAAATTGTGGTGAAAATGATTTTACATTTTCCACCTCAGTTTCCAGGCGGCAATGCGGGTGAAATTTGGGTGAAAAACTGGCAAGAAACCTTATGAATTTTATTTCAAATTTTCACCATGATTTCCCGTTGAAACAAGGGTGAAAAATGTTTAAGTTTTTCACCTCTTTCTCACTGAAAAATGTCTGAAAACCACCTGACATTTTAGGTAGTAATTTGGTGTGAATCCTTATGAATTTTGTTTCAGGTTTTTCACCTTGAATTTCACTTGAAATAGTGGTGAAAAATGTCTGAAAACTACTGGAATTTATGGTGAAAATTCAGCATGAACCATTATGAATTTTGTTTCAAGTTTTTCACCTTGAATTTCACTTAGAATTGTGGTGAAAAATGTTTAAATTTTTCACCCTCTTTTTCACTGAAAAATGTCTGAAAACCCAACAACATTTTTCACCGTAAATTGTACTGAAAAATTTGAATCTCCCAACCAGTGTATTAGGAATACTCAATCATGCAAGTACAAAGGGGAGATGTTATATGCCCCAGTGTTTTATATTTGGCCTGTGGCCAGGATCCTAGTCACTGATAGTAGAGCTCCCGGATCTCATTTAATTACCATCGCCGGGTGGAAGCTCGGAAATTTCGGTGGCCGAAGTCAAGTAAATAGTGTCGTTGGAGTCAAGATAGGGGCAATGCCCAATTTTCGACTGAATTCCACGTTTCGCGATCACGGCATCCTGGCGGCATGCCTTTCTAACTTTGATTGACCGATGACCGAGGATCACTCGGCGCCACTCAGTAAGCGTTGTCAAAAACTCCAGTTGCTACACATCTGCTTCGTCCAAGCTTCGTCCTAGCTCCATCCCTTGTGCTCACCCCTAGTTCGCATTGCGCGATCTACCGCAGCGTGTGTGAAAGGGCCCTGGTGCCACGGCAACTCAGGATTTTGGCAACCTCCAGAATATCAGAAATTCTACTTCCTATTCAAAGTCGACATGACATTCGACCGACTGGACGTAGATGTGCTGCTCCGCATATTCTATCTGAGCGACGTTTATACAATTCTATCATTATCCAGAGTGTGTTCACTCGACTTTCAGCTTGGAACATTGCACTGAACTCACTCCAAAGGTCTGCAAAGGCCTATACACAATCTCATGCATGAAGCATCTCTGGATCTTGGTCTTGCAAGATCTCTCTCAACGCGGATTAGTCAGTCCCAGTGACCCTTCAAGTTGGGAAAATTCATCAGCGGATGAGCTCGTCAATGAGGTTCGGTGCACCGTTGTTGGTCCGCGCACCTGGGACCGCGGCGTGGTGGCCACTATTCAGCGCCAAATCACCATACCTCTAGGCCACCAGACAGGCGGAACTGGCGAGTTCCTGCATGGTGGCAGGTACATACTCTTTCATCTCTGGGGTAGTCACGGGAGACTGGAATGCTGGGAGGTTCTTTCTCGGCGTCGGATATGGTCCTGGCACTCTTCTACCCATTATGTTATGCAATCGAAATTTGATTTCAACCGCGAAGAATCCAATGCAGTGGTATTGCTTTGTCGTCGTGGGGCACGCTCGATTAGGGAATAAATCACGTGCTGATGGCCTTTGCGTGCCCCGGGGCATCTTAGCACGCGAGCGATGATCGGTCCTCCGGACACCCTCCCTTGTATGCGACAACTCGATCACTTATTTATTCCATCCCTCCTAACACAAACAATTGCCTGTGAGATGGCCAAAAAATATAATTCATATTTCTTGTGCTGCCGGAACGGAACGAACGGAAGAAGAAGTCGTCGGGGGACAGCCACTGATTGACGTCAGGCAGGGGATGGCGTCGAGGCACCTTGCGGCACTTTATTTGAGTTTCAGGGTGATCACATCGGAAACAATTTTCACTCCCCTCTCCAGCTTCCTCCCTTCCTCCCCACTGATTCTTACCTATTGTGCACCGGCTGCTCTTATTCGCATAATGACCCCACAACCGCCCGAGGGACTGTCAGCTTCCAGCCTGATAACTGCGAAGGGCGCGGAGCTCAAGTTTTGGATAGTAAAAAACCAATGAATTGGCAGAGAAGAAAGTTTTGAATGTCAGCGGCAATGTCGACACTCTCCGAGCCAATCTGGCTACCTACTACGGGCTCGACCTCACAATAAACCCGCGGACGGAGGCCATCACCGCGCCGACTGTCAACGAAGACATTCGAGACCGTCAATGGGCAGATTTAGCTGCCATGGGAGTGGAGTGGCGAGATAAAGTGCGAGCCGGTATCCAGTTCAAATTATTGACGCAGGATAAGCACTCAGGTAATTTGTTCCATGTACCCCCGATTCAACGATGTCTAACAATGTTTAAATCACTTTGGGACACTCCCAATCTACATTAGCCTTTCCTATCCTGTCAGCAGCCCAGGACCTACTTCCCACCAAGAATAATGGTGCTCCGACGCGTTCTGTGCACTCCAATTCGGAGGTAAGTCAATGTTTTTGATGGGCATGTGACCGCGACATTAATTATCAGTTGAAGATTCTGCCCACCGCCGCACCAGTAAAATTACAGTCAGGTTCAGGCCATTCCTCTATGTCTGCTATCAATCCCCCGGCTCCGACTCAACCCTCCGTTACCATCCCATCCACCATTAATCCATCGAGCGCTGCGGGCCCTGTATCACAACTAGAAGTGGCAGCTCTGGACGACCTCTCCACGGCAATCGCAGGCCTCGAACGTTGCGAAGGGTTGCAGGCGATCATCCAGCAGATTGAATCTGGGGCGGTGAAGGCAATCCGCGACCGCTACGGTCCATCCAAGCCCGGCCATCGCGGCACGGCTGATGCATCATGGTCAAAATATTCAAATCTCGTGTCCAAACGGGAGCGCCTCCACCGAATACTCATCCAGGACTTTGAGGGCGACAAGGAGCGGTTTTTCGGCTTCTTTTCTGTCCCGCCACCCGCCGCCAAGAAGCGAAAGCGTGCCGCAAACGAACCAACAACGTCTGATGAACATTTCAGATCTTTCCGAAAGATTGTCGAAGCGGTGCCATGGTGCGAAGCCGATCTCACAGCCGAACGTCGGAAAGATCAGTACCTGGGTGCCGATGGGAATTTTTCGGAAGCCCTTTGGAGTGGCCAGTGGAAGACAATGAATTCATGGGAGGTGTGGCGTGAGATTGGTCGGGAACGGTATGTCAAGGAGAAATAAGACATAGTACCGCTCAAAAATTGTAACCAGCAATCCATTGATGTAACAGAATAGAAACTAATAGTTCTTGTCATAGTCCTGCATGTACTCATGGTTATCGTTCGGAGAATAGAAATATCTGAACATTGTCACCGCTTCCACCTGCGACCAACCTCCCCATGCAGCAACCATATCCGCCGACCATTTCTTGACCTTGATTCGATATTGACATCCACCGCGACGGAAGGAGTGCGTGCCATAAAGTGCCCACGAGGCATAGCCCAGTCTTTGCAAGTCCCTCGAAAGAGAACGACTAAGAACACTTGCGGTCTGTGTGATCGTTCAGTGATGCAGATGAATGGGGGATTGAAATATACTCACCAGAGGCTGGCTCTGCATCACAGCGCCCGATGCACTAACATGCAGGAAAATTGGCCCCGACTTTCGGATCTCTGGACCATAGAGCGAAGCCAGAAGGATGAAGGCCCGGACGGGACAGACTTTGGGATCATCGTCGTTGGCATGGAGTCTCCAGGAATGCAAGAGACCCGTTTGATTTTGCTTCCGTGTATTGAGGCCAACATCGATGTATCTCCCTGTAAGAAATGATAAACAGCTCAAGGTTCTACAACTTGACAGAAAATGTACGTTCACCAGGAATTTTGTCAACATTTTCAAACCTGAGCTTCACAATTTCATCGATTCGCAGGAGCATAAGCCAAGCAAGCAGGTATGCGACCTGGAAAAAAATAAGCAGTGTGTGTAATAATTTCGATCAGAACTCAACGAATCGAATTATCCCTGCTCGCCGCTCGGACAGTGTTAAATGAGGTTGCATGCAATAGTCATACAGCCTATGGATATCTTCAAGCGCGAGGGCTCGCGCTGAAGAGGATACCTCGCCCGACTTGGCTTTCGTCTTCTCAAGGCCAACCATAAATTGAGAGACGTGACGGGACCGCGTTGGAAGTCCTCGCCTGACATACATGGTCATCAGGGAGCATGGTTGAGCAGAAATCCAACACACCAAGTATTTGTTGTTGGATCGAGTCGCCATTCTGTTAAGCTTTCATTTGGGCGAATGCTGCGATACCACATCGTCAAAGCTGCACGAGTCGAGACGGCAGTTGAATACTGGAGAGGGTGCTGTCAGTATCAAGTATAGTGCAAAAACAGAGTTCAACTGACTTTTCTGCCCTCGAACCCGTCTTGGATTGGACCACATTTTTGAGTGATGAAAGTCCCGGGGAGTTTGTTCGTCCACTTGCTTCGGGTCCCATTTCTTGTTTCGCCGCAGATGGTAGGTGAAGTAATGGCGGATAATTCTAGATAAATGTACTTGAGATAGGATAATAAATTGTGCGGCCAATCTTACCGCAAGTGTCCCGTTCGAGTTCCATCAGTGATACTTGCTTTGGTCATTTTGGCGGCATATCTTGCAGCGTCGTCGTCAATCCGGTCCTCGGGAAAGTCTTCGAAGTTCATTGAGATCAGCTCTTCCACATGTTCCAGGAGGGAATCCGCATCCTCGAGGTCCAGTAGACACATCTCATCCTCGATCTAATAGTTGTAGGGTTGGGTCGTTGGGAGCCCTCATGCCAAAGAAAAGTCCTACCTGGGTATCTGTCGGTTCATTAGAATCTGAGGAGTCCATCGTCGGAGTGGGAGGAGACATTGAAATGAGGAGAAGAGAGACCAAGACAGGAGCATAAAATTTGGTCTCGGATTGAAAACCCACCGTTTGTGCCAGCAATATTCAGGGTCGTACGATACACTGGGGGAGTTCGTTGACACAAAGAATCCGTCTAAGAGTCATGAGCCCCTGGCTCCGTACTGTTTGAAGTACGCGACGCGTTCAAACGCGGTCATGTGACTTACCATCAGTTGCGAACGCCGTATCCGCCTGCAAGCCAGAATAAGATTCCAGAGCCCACACTCACCTATGGCATCCTATTTCCAGTGACCAAAGAACCCCTCGATCAGGGCAAATCAAGTAGACTTCGAAAAACCGGGCATTCCAGAAGGATTTGATGTGACTATAACTGACTAGATAGAAGAAAAGCAACTGCTCATTTTCTAGGAGAGCACTCCGAGCCACCGCACAAACTCTGGCCATATTAAAACCCGTCAAGATCAACCTCAATGAACACTGTGGATAAGGGGGTTTCGTCTCTGGCTTTTTTGTCATTCTCCTGAGGGTTATATCTGACAAGCGACAGCATCTTTCCACTCCAATACTCTGGGAATAATTTGTGGAGGCCCCCATGTTTCATGGTTGCAACGGCGCAGCCAAACCCAAAAGGGCAACTCGACGATACACGTAAAATGAACCAAAAATAAATTATGTGTGGCGCCGTTCGAAGAATTTATCCTAGGCCCATTCACATACATAATCCGGGGTCCACTCAATGCTCTAGGGCACGGGGAGGAAATCAAGCTGTTGGAGGTGTTTTCCGGAATAAGAAGGAAATTTTCTTCCGGCGCTTCGCGCCACTGCACTTCCTTGCGGGAGCTATAGAAGTCTCTGTAATGTGCGGAGTATACATTTGAATTTGAAGTGACAGCCCTAAAATCTCGGTGTCAATATTGAGACCTTGACGATTTTTTGACCTTGACTGTTTCTCTGAATGAATGGAAAACAAAAATTTCTTGCGCTGCGCGCGCGTTGATTTTGCTCAAGTTTAAATGCACTCAGTCAATTAGTTGAACGATACTTGGGAGTACTTGAAACACATCTATCTGGCTGGGACGGCGCATGATGTTAAAATTGCAATATTACTGCCTGATTCAACAGTGAGTACAAATTTCCGGAAGATGTTAGAAAGGAAGGATGTCACCAAATATTATGCCAAGCCTTTTGAACCAAGCAGAGGCGCATTTACGCCGTCGATGTTGGCCTACACGCGCTGCGAAGTGCGGGAAGTGCGGGAAGTGCGGGAAATGACGCCGCCGATGCCTTGACACGTTAGGATTCTGATAGGAAGGCAGCGTAGAAGCTATTTGCGTCACTGGCGGCCACTGATGGCCATTTCCGCGGTGTTGGCGGGCCATAGTGGTGTGCTGAATATTTAATTGCTGCTGTAATAATTTTTGCGTGCCCCATGGCGCGCAAAAACTTAAATGTTCATGGGGCACGCAAAGGCTGGCAGTTCCCTTGGATTTTTGCGTGCCCCATGGTCGTCTAAGCCACGATTTATTTCATGGGGCACGCAGGCTAGCGCGGTCCGGTGGTCTGGCCTTAAAAGAGCCCGTCAGCGGCGTCGACGTGAGGTAAGGGAAATGCAACCAACTTCGTACTGCTAAAACTTATGAATATTGGATCGTAGCTCTTACATTCCAGGGGGAAATGGGTAGATAGTGAGCGGACCTCTCTGCACATATTTTTTTGGCGGCGAGGCGACGAGAATTCGTTGCGTTATGGGTGGTTGTAGGTCCAGCACCGCATCAGCTTCCGCTGCACGTGTCTGGGGGCTTCCGCCGCTCTCGGCATCATCATGTCATGCCCATTTGTCAACGTGCCTCAGCTTTATCTAAGGGTTGCTTATCTGTTCTCCACTCGCCGGGTGCGTCGCTCTTGATCATATGCTACTTGCCCTAATTTTCGCAGGCACGGCTACCACAGCCGAATCATGTGCTTAATGTGGATCTGCAAAACGGGCTGTCGTCCGAAATCTTTTCGACCTGCAGTCGCCCGTTGCACATCTCAACATTCCACAAATTGTAGGTGATACCTTAAGCTTTAGCTGCACACTAAATATGCTTTATAGGTGGCGCCGTCTGCTCTTGGTGAACCGGCCCACCGGAACATTTATCCTCGTCGACTTGGCTGCTCGCAGACTCTGGGTAAGAGCTCATGTCTTTACCACATTGCCGTCGATTGATTTGGGAACAATGGTCTAGGGCGGCGCTATGTCGGAAATTTAAAAATAGTCTTATAAGCGCCTGACGTTATAAGAGCCTTGTAAGCACCGTCTAAGATCATCACAAGCAAACACGCCCACTTGTAAGCCTTTGCCAGCAACGCTCAAATCTGACAAGGCCTTGCCCGACGTGACCACGCTAATACGTATCACATTGAACCATCCGGTGCTCTTTGTATGCCTCTCCTCGTTGCTCGTCACCGGAACCGCAAAACCTACGCCCTTCTGAGTTCTGACTCCCGAAAAGCGGCTGCTTCAAGTCTCCGGTGTGGTACTGTCTTTTGTGCCCTGGTTCAGGCTCAGCATACCTGGACTCCATTTTCCATTTGAAGTCTATATAGTGCTGGTGGGCCGGAATAAGTACATGAGCTCTATCTTACTGCGGAATATTGTCAAGTCATATAGTTTGGGTACAGTTCCATCAGTCGCAAGAACATATCACTGTCTACCCCATCTACGGCGAGATAATCCCCTTTCTTGTCAAAATCTGGCGCCAGCAAGGCGCCTCGGATAATGGAGTGAACCGAGATAAATTCACAGCGGTGCCTCGGCTTTTCGCGGACGCGATAGAAATGCAGTGCCTTGTCCTTGGCCGATCGTTGTCCAATCCCGACATCCAGAGGTTGAACTAGTGCAAAAGGATAGGTTTTACCCTCACTTGTCCAAGTGAAGACGAAGACGAGGCGGACGAAAATGGCCGCAGTGGTGGTTTTGACAAGTGCTGCATCATATCGCTCATGGTTATGAAAGGAGGGATTGCAGCGAAGGTAATCTGTCTCGTCTTTCCAGTCGTCAAGAGATTGGAAGAAGACCTTCAAATATCGATACGGCGTTATCTGGTTCCGAATGAGTTCTGTAGCTTTCCGAGGTAAAGAAAACCACCTCTTGTTCTGGAGTAAACCTGACTCGCTTCCCACCTGGAAGGGCATGTCCGTAGGCCGGAAGAAACTCCGATAGAAAGTCCGAGAACCGAATGCGGAAGTTGGCGAAGGCGAGATCTTGTTTCATGGTGGTCTCTAGAGCCGAAAACGAAATGTCCGTATGTTTAGCCCCAACAACAACGTTCCCGAACTCTTCAAGGTCAAGTGGGTCGACGTTGTCCGGATCCACGGGTGCATCGCCGTCCTCATCTTCCCAAAGGGCATCCAAATCATCCAGCTGCTCAAGAATATATCTTCCGAGCATGCGACGATGAAGCGACCGAAGTATCTAGCGCTCTTTAGTTCGGAACTGATAGTGGGTGAGTAAAGCAACTTTACCTGTGGTGCAACATTTTTGAAATTTGTTTGACGAAGATATGCGGCGCGAGCTGGGCCGTGCATCGCTTCATCAATTTTTGTACCAAAGTTCTTAGTTACACCCTTTTGTTCTATGTCGTCGAACACATGTTTGTGTAGGTGCATCTTGGGAAAATTCCAGTTCTTGTCTTCAAACTCAGTACCTTCACAGGTTGCTATGTATTCCTGTACGGTGTTTAGTTTAAATCTCGTCAGGGAAGTACTCCATATACCTTTATATGTTCCCCAAATTTCTCAAGCTGCCGACGCCCCGCGGCAATGGTCTTCGTGGTATGGAGTTCAAGACCAACATACATATTGAGCTCCGTATAGCTCCGAACACACTGAAGAAGAAGTAGACCAAGGTGGTCAGTCAAAATATTATGAACGGCATATATCATAATTTTGGAGATATCTTCGTGCTTCGAGCCGTCGTTGAAAGACAAGTTCGAGACGGTCTGAAAGTGGTTCAAATTTCGCCACCGCGGTATGCTATCAATTCTGTGGAGAGTGTGGTTAAAAAATGGCTGAATTGATTACACAAACTCCTACTGTCGGTCAAGCTTGGCCAATTGGCGAGCACCAAGGCGTTCTATGTGAAACTTGAGCACAGCGAAAAGGTGATCACCCCAAAGACCGCTTTGATGGGAATGAAGCCGATCGAAGGAAATTGCACGGTGAGCGTCTGAGTGTGCTACTTTCCAAAACACATTCTGAACCCAAATTAGGGAAGGGAGCAAACAATGGGCGGCAGGTACTCACATCCACATTTCGGAGCCCTAGGCTTTTCAATGACGCCTCTGCGCCCTCGGCATTGAGGGTTCTCGCTTTCTTGACGGCGGCTTGAGCATGTTGTGCAGTCCGTAAGTCGGAAGTTACGGCAAGATCTGATTGTTGTTCCGCCTTGACGAAGCAGATAGGACAGGGATATAATCCTCGCAGGCCACGAATCAGAGCCATGACTGAGCTACACTTACACCATGAGTGGGAGGAGGGATTCGAGGAGCCTCGGAGACGTACGCTTCTTCATAGTCGGCCGCCAAGATGAGAATCACTGGGAATAACCACCGCTGCCGCCCGTCTCCGCACTGTGTCCATATTCCAGTCTTCGAGTGTGCGACAATGGACTCCAATAGCTTGTAGAAGGCCGAATGCCATACTGCATTCTTAAAATTTACATATCCGGGCTTTCCACTTTCCGCCGTATCATCCTTGACCTGTGATGGATGAGTTCAGTAGGAGGACTCTGCAACGGAAAATTACACACCACGGGGAGCGAGCCTACAACCTGACCCCCGCCCCATTCATTGCCGTTCCGAATCCCTACCACAATATTCCCCAGTCTCGCTATGACCGGATACGCCTTTTCAGTTCCAAAAGACGAGAGCTTAGACTTGTCGGCATAAATTATATAGGGACATAATTTGGCGTCCTTGTGGTCTGGAAGTTTTGACTACAAACACAGTCATTGAGGGGAAAATAATTTAATTGAGTACGCACCTGTATGTCCCAATAGGCTTGGGCAGTCCACGGCTCCGTATAAAATCGCACGAAAGAGGCACCATCGTATTTGTATGTTCGCTCGGAGTCCCAAACAAAGAAGTCAGCCAGGCGGGGGTCCTGAATCAGATCCAAGGCCCAATTCCATAACGGCCGAGCATGCATCTCAAATATTTGTTCGACCCCTTTGTATAGCACTGGGATGTCATACTTTTGAAACTGTAATGGGTAAAATACCATCCCTAGATTCAGAAGGCAGAATCATACCTCAGTACATTTCTTTGAAGCCTGGTCCCACTGCCTATTCATGTCGGCGTGATTTGCGATAGTGAACTCCTCTGGATTGGCAGCGCAGCGTCGTATCAACGAAATCAATTCATTCGTCGCCTTTTTGTTCAGCATATTCTCTTGCGCAAAGTGAGCCACCTCGAAATTAAGCCTAGTTCGGAATCCAGGTGCATATGGTTTCTCTTCTGTTGGCGGGCGTCGGCGGCGCAAGGATTCTGTTCGCAGATAGTCCTCAAGACTCTCCTCTTGCAAAGGAAGGCCGCTGTGCGGATGAAATTCGTGTTTAATATCGTTAATCTTGGGTCCAGCCGGAACCTCAGGAGGCATCTCGAGGTCGTTGAGGGGACGAGGCTCGGGAGATTGGGACATGTCTCCAGTCCGAATCAGAACCAGTCCTCTCAATCTGTGATATACACACCACGGAAATCCAGTCCGAACCCTGGGTTAGGATCAAATTGAACGTGTCCCTGTTTTTCTGATACCGGTATCGTTTGTGGCCGGTTCGAAGGTCCTGCTATTTGACGAAGTTAAATCACAGCCACTTGGAATAAGTTTGCGAATGAATGACCTGCTCCCATGTTCTTTAAAATCTCAGCATCTACATCTACATAAAATTCCATTCAACTTTGGCCAAATTGCAACGTACTTTCCTCTTGTCGCACTTTTCGAGCAAAAGCTTTGGCCTTTGACGTATTGTTTTTGGATACCTTACACGCCTTTTGGTGACTTCCGATACCTCTGATATTAAACTCTACACCACAGCGGTCGCAAGGGCGTTTTGTAGGGTCCATTCGACGCGTTGAGTGGAAGCTCAAGAACGACGCGTTTGGTTTGGATGTCAATGTTTGGTTCTGAGGCTTTTGGCTCCTGCTTCTTTCTGACCTCGCCGCTCATGCTGCTGGACATTTCCGACCTTCAACGCGCCTATTCGAGCACTCCTCTCTTCTCGCACGGGACACCAACACCCTCTCTTGACTGCATCAATACGAACAATTGAATGGCACGAATGCGTCGACGCGTTCGTTTAGTCTGCGCGGCGGCACGGGTGCAAGCGGGGGAAAGTAACAGTGCGGGATCCTCACCAGGGTGTTACACTACTCACTGCTCTGATGGAATGTTGCAGCAGCTCTGCGCGATCTGCGTGCCTTGGACCCGCCCAAATTCGTACTACGGCCCAACGGTCCCGCCGCATTCCTCCTCGTCCTCGGTCCCTCTTCATTCTGCTATTCAAACTGACACCACGAGTCAGTGTATGCAAACAACGGTGCACCCGCAGTTTCCCTTTCTCCAACCCAACAACAGCGCCACTTACTCGATTTGTTATCTTACTGTTGCACGAACGGTACGTTCTGCGCTGTTCCTATTATAAAGGCAATGAATCATGTCCTTTTGTTTCAGTTCAAAGCACACACGCACTTGAACAAGCAGCCCGCACGGCTGCGCGCCTCGACTTTGCTGAGCGCAACGGCAACATCCGCGGCATCGTTAAAGAGATCATCCACGACTCTGGTGGCCATGCGCCCCTCGCCCGCGTCGTCTTCCGCGACCCCTACCGCTACAAGCTCCGCAAGGAGACCTTCATCGCCAACGAGGGCCTCCACACCGGCGCCTTTGTCTACTACGGCAACAAGGCCACCCTCGCTGTCAGGAATGTCATCCCCGTCGGCCAGTGTTTCGAGGGGACCATATCGTGTGCAACGTTGAGGAGGAGGTCTGCGACCGTGGTATGCTGGCCCGCACGTCGGGGAACTGTGCAACTGTCATTAGCCACTCGCCGGGCGATAAGACGTGGATTCGGTTGCCGAGTGGGGCGAAGGAGACCGTGTCAGGCGGTGCGCACGCGACTATCGGTGTTGTCGCTGGCGGTGGGCGTATCAACAAGCCGATTCTCGCAGCTGGACGTGTGTACTACAAGTTCAAGGCAAAGAGATACACGTGCGTTTTTATCCGTTTGATTTATTTCGACATGCGACTAACGACACAACGCAGCTGACTACGTACTCGGTGTGTATAAACCCCGTTGACCATCCCCACGGAGGAGGAAACCACCAGCACATCGGAAAGGCGTCCACCTTCGCCCGCTCTGCCGTCCCCAGCTACAAAGTCCGTGTCATTGCTGCTCTTTCTGTTGCGCGGTACTGTCAAGGTTTTGAGCTGCTCGTTGTTAGTATTCACTTTACCTCACTGCCGCACAAAAATGCATGCCACCATTCGCGGAACCAATCACCCAGGTAGGCTTCGGCTCTCATTTCTTTGTCTGCACTCACACACAGAAATAAATACAGACATCGTAACTTCGGCGCGCGACACAATCTTCACCGCATTTCCAAACCTGGTATTACGAGACATTTATTCCAGAGATCGGTCTGACGTCCGAAAATTTGTGAGCATCTAAGAATAGGTAAGGCCCGAAAGCATAAAAGCTCAAGGATCAATTGCTGACCTCCTGCTCTGTTACCACCACTACCGGTGTCGGGACTTCGCCATGCCTGAGAGCACCCTGACCCGCCAGCTCTCCGCCCAGCATGATACAAACATGGTTCTTCTGCGTCAAGATCTTGTCCCTTCTATTCGCACCGGCATGAACCGCCGTGACCTCCCTGGGGGCCCAGCACCGGATGAAAGTCTTCAAGACTATCAAGCGAGAACGGGCCTCGTTTGTACCATCGAGCAAATATCCTATCTTTCAATCTAACTCTGTTGTTCAATTAGCGTGTTCAATCTCCAATCAACGGACTACGCACCAGCCTCCTTTTCGTCCGCCTGCCGCAAGAGAATACCCGGCTGGGCTTGGACCTCGAGGCCGTCCGCTCTCGCTTACCGGCGTTGACACACGAAGGTTTCCCGTGCGTCAGTGTTTTTCCGAGCGCAAGTATAATCTGACCAAGATCAACCAGGCTCTTCAATAATTACCTCAACGCGACAGTGGCCGCATTGAGAAATTTGCCAGCTATTACTAGAGACGCACTCGGTGCCAACAACGCGTCGGGTATTAGCGCCGACGCAGCCCGCCCCAATACCGTGTCGGGTTCTGGAGGTGGCTTGGGACACGATGCCGTGCTAGATCCTGGAAGGGGTGGTACGCATGGAGTTTTCATCGTGGTGGGAACAATGCCTGGGGATGTCCCACAGGCAGCAGTGCGGTTCATAGGGATTCAAGGCTATCGTGCTCGTAGTTACAACGCCGTGGCTCTGGTCGGACATTTACCCCAGTAATATCCTCAATATGTACTCTCTACTTGTCCATTGCATACCAAAAATTTACTGTCGGACATTGCATTGCCGCCGACTCAGAGTCTTCTCCCGTTCATTGAGTTACAATCAATATTTAACTCTGATCCAAATTCCGACACATCATCTCCGCCGCAAACCTTGGCTCTGGACTGTTGTCGTCTTACTCTTACTTTGTGCCGAGTCACTGAATCCCTCTCTCAAAACCCATGGCCGGCGCGAGTGGATCGGAATCCGACGACGAGTCTGACAGTGGCTTGATTCGTACTTTTGAAATTCCGGACGTGAATGCAACGAGAAGAGATTTGCTCGATGTTTGTGACCGACTCAAAATCCCTGTACTGTGAGCTAACTGGTGTTCTACAGGCTCTAAAGAATGCCCAGTTGGAAATGGGGCGCCTCGTCGTCGAAAATAGAGGCTTGCGAGGCAAACTCACCGTCTTCGAACAGACCAACAAAAAGCAACAAAACACCAAAGGCCCCGACATGCACGGCTACCTGGGAGGCATCAAGACACTAGGCAAAAAGTTTGGGTTCATGGAGGAGCCGTGGATTACAGTCGCCGTGTTTACTGCGGCCCCTGCGAACGGTTCGCCACCCCATGTTACTCCCGAAGCCATTGAGGCGATGTTCAAGACACCGAAATTATACCTCCAATACCTCACCTGCGCCATCTATGACCATGTCCCACAGAAGTATCACGACCTTGTGGATTGGACAACTTTCCCGAACTTTGGTAATAATGTGCGTTCTTCGTTATTTCGGATCTGGAATTCGAGGACTGATTTGGTTCCAGTTTGTGAAGTATCTCAATGCTGGTCGCTCCTCTGTGGTCAACACGTTGAAGGCCAATCTCCCGAAGATTCTTGCCGAGTGCGAAATCACAAGTAACAAAGGCGACCTACTTTACCATCCCGGGGAAGACAGGAAAGGTCCACCGAGCGCGTATCCACCCATCTTTTACACGGCGCAGAAGAAGAATGTCCAAACCCGACTTTTGAACCCAGTTCTTCCCATGGTGCGTCACTAACTTGTCGATATGAATGATAGCTGAAGAAACATAGGCTTTGCGCTGCATGATCTTTGGACCAGCTAGTATAGCCGACAAAGGGAATGTTAAACCCCTCAGTACCACCCTTGGGTATCTGTGGCAGCTGCCGACGGAGGGGCTCACGATTGGGAGTATTTGCTTTACTCTGACAGCCGTAAGTTCTTCTGTCAGGTTTAGGATTAAAGTACTTAGACATTCATAGATCATCAGCGTCCTTTCGGCTGTCGACACACAATTTGAGGAGAAGGGCAAGATCTCCGGCATTCCCTTCCAAACATACTTTCGCGGCTACAAGAAGTTACTGATGAAGACGGCGGAAACCCCGGGTGTTCGGAACATCTTGAAGGTTTGGACGACAGCAGTTTTCAAGAAGGTGGCAGCTGCGAAATTACTGGACGAGCCAGTGATACCCGACGACGAAGCAGAAGCGGCCGCCGAGGCTGAATTTGCGGCGGCGATGGAGGGTATGATGTTGGGCGAGGATCCTACAGTTGAGAATCCGAATCCGGCCTTCGATTGGGGCCAGGACGACGTTGACAATGGTGAGAGCATATCCCTTATCCTTAATATCGTTCATCGATCTCATTCGAGAGCAGCATCGGATCCAGAGCGACAGGTCGAAGGCCGACCCCAGGAGATTGATCAAGAGGAGCCTGAGCAAGAGCTTGAGGAGGAGGAAGAGCCGGTTCCTGTGGTTGCAGTCAGACGTCGGGGCACCGGGGGTGCGCGTGGTGGAGCTCGAGCCGTCGTGCTTGACAGTGATGAGGATCCCGCTGTCACCGAGCCTCGCCGCAGAGGTCGCCGCGGAGCTGCTGTTCCCGTCGCGATTGAGGAGCCGCCGGTCCAGGTTCAGAAGAAAGTCCCACATCAGCAAACCCTGGGTTTTGCTGTAGTTGCTGTAGTTGCTGTAGTTGGCCATAGTTGCCATAGTTTTGGGCCCAACTGTGTAGTGCTCTGTAGTTTGGCAGTCTCACTATGTAGTTCTGCATAGTTTTTGGGCACTCTACATATTGCCATATAGTTCAGGTAAATAAATACCCTTCAGTTTCAGGCTTTGTAACCTGGTTATGAACGAGCAGCTATATTGAACCAAAGTGGTATTCAACATTTGTCCTCTACAGTAGCCGAAAGTAATTTTAAATCTTCAAACCGCCGGCTCTGGGAATGTATTTTGCGTTTTCTACCTTAACTAAGCTGTTTCAGGGGAAATCACTTCAGACAACTCTTGTAGCCCTTTTCGAGCTCTACAAGTTTGGTTTCGGGTCTATTTTTAGACCTGTAAATATTTTAGACCCATCCTAGGTTTGAGAACCCTCGAGCATGCTAACATGTTGTATACACCTCTAAATCGCGGTAGTAGCAAAGAGGTTGCACGAGAAGCCAACCTAAAGGCACATTGGGTTGGGATCAGAGGGGTCATACCTATCCTATTGGGATGCTATCTGGACAATGGACTCATGGCTTAGTTGGTAATGCGCTAACATGTGAGTTTTGGTCGAAATCCGCGAGGTCGCCAGTTCGATCCCCGTAGTAAACACACTTTATTTAATTACCGTCGCTTCAAATAAATACCTAATATAATATAATGTAGTGTACTACACTGGTAAGTAACCGTTCAGATGGACTCTAATGGCGTTGTAACATTTATCCTAAGTAATACTTTTCTTAATCTGAGCGGCTGAATTATAGGAAACTACATAGAACTATGTAGTGCTCCCTCCAAACTATGGAGAACTATGTAGTACACCCTGCAAACTATAGAGAACTATGTAGAGGGTACCCTTGCTATGGAAACTACAGGAGCTATGGCAACTATGGGAACTACATAGCTCTACGTAGCACACCCAGGGTTTGCTGATGCAGGTCGTAAACGTAGGTAGAAGCGAGCATTAGCGTAGTCCATTGGGACGTACATGAGAATAGTTTCAAACAAGCCGTATTGGGAATTAGGAGGGAGCAGCTGTACAAAAGGAACAAGCTGACCTACATATAAAAGCCCTGGTGGCGTAGTCGTTTGTATTATAACTTTCTTAATTGGACTGGTTCCAAGAGGTCGCTGGTTCGATTCTCATCTATGACAACATTCATTAACAAGTCAATAGAAAAGGTTGAAAGCATTAATGTTTTGTTACTTTCGAGCCCTTACTAATCCTGCAGCGCCTTGTCACTAGCCATTGAATGGCAGGGCCTTACAATCGTCAAAAATCTTACAATATTTCCTAATCTTATCGAATCGCGGATCATTCCGGGTGTCTTATAATAACTCTCTTCTCGTACAAGATCATTGTAAGCTCAAATTCTCTTGTGGCCTTGCAAGGCGACCTAAGGCCTTGCAGCAAAAATTACAAATTTCCGACAATTACGTCCGCCTTGATGCCAGAGCACCTCGTACTCGTTGATGGCCATGAGGCCCCTTCTGCCCCGGACAAAGTGTGCATATATTCTCTGCAGTCACTGCAGCACCTGTGGAGGCCCCTCTATGCTCTCGACTTGGACGAACCCGCCAGCTTGAGGGGCATTGTCCCACTCACTGTGGATCCGCCTCCGGCTCCCAGTCAATACATTGCATATCATCAGTGTGCCGACGTTTCTGTGCTCGAGAGCCCGTTGCATGACGGAACCTACAATATTATGGTAAATACCAGGGATTTGGTTCTCCTGAACCCGGATCCACCTCCGGCTTCTCTTTTTGCCCGCATCCGCAACCGAGTTATCAAACCGCCAATTCCGGAGACGGTCTGGAAGGACACTCGCTCACCGTAATTCGATCAACCGTCAAACACTTGACTCATCGACTTTTGGTAATCCCCGGATACGAACCGCGCCGTTTGAACCACTTCGCTCGCGCGTCAATTTGATACCAAACACACTTAACCTGCAATGCCTACCCTAGCAATCGTGAAAAAATTCAACGTTTCCTTCGACGCTTCCTATGCGCCAGTCGCAGTCTTCGTCGGCGGGACTTCCGGCGTCGGACAAGGAATGGTCGAGGCGTTCGCACGCTCTGTTCACGGCCGCGCACACATCATCATCGTTGGACGAAATGGATATGCGGCCGCCGACATCATCGCACGCCTTCCGAGGCCTGACGAGGATGGTTGGAAACATGAATTTGTTTCCTGCGACGCGAGCCTTATGGCTAACGTCCGCGCCCTGTGCGCCGAAATCCGGGCAAAGGTCAAGCGCATCAATTTTCTGGTGATTACCACGGGGTACAGCTCGATGGTGAACATCGGGATCACGAGCGAGGGATTGGACTTGCATCTCGCCCTGCGGTATGTATTTATTTCCCATTTTTTCGATGGATGTTGACGTTTGTAATTAGGTACTACCAACGCTATGTCTTCATCCACGAGCTTCTTCCCCTCGTCCAGGCGGCGCACTCACTCTCTGAAGATTCGAAAATTCTCTGCGTCCTCGGAGCCGGGCGCGGCAGCCCCAAGCGCCCCATTGACCTCAACAACCTCGGCAACACCGTCAACCCCCGCGCCGGGGGGTTCACCGTTGCACTTCGCAGCATGATCGCGAGCTCTGGATACACCGACGCGATGCTCGCCGTACGTACCTTTTCACTCCCCGCTCAAAACCCGTGTAGATATTTCATTTCATTATAGCACTTCGCGGCTCAGAACCCTGGAATTGCGTTCACGCACATCCACCCAGGGGTCGTGCGTACCCCAACTATGGGCGCCGATTTCAGTGGCCTCCTCACGCCAGTGTCGTGGCTCATTAATTTCATCCTCCATTTCATCGCCGTCCCCCAAGTGGGTCGATTTCTCACCTCTCCAGATACATCATTACTCACGAATGAATCGCAGGAGGAGTGTGCTGAGCACATGCTCTACGCCCTCTTCAACGGCGAGCGCGGACTGTTCCTCCGTGACCGGTATGGCGACGTCGTCAGTGCACTGGAGTTTGAGGCGCCAGTTGAGTTGGGCGAGAGCGTAGAGACAGTATGTCCCATTTTATTCTTCGACTTTCTTAGTTGACCCGAGCCCGCTTGCAGAGTGTCCTCAACGGGGTTCCGATGAAGGGGTATGGCGCATCAGACATCGGTGTGCGGCGCATCATCGAGCACAGCGAGACCGTCACCCGCACAAAGTAAAGCTAGCTTTAGGCTAGCCTTGGCCCGTCAATACTCGCTTGCGGCTTAGACTGTCAAAAGGGGGGAAACTTTTCATCCGTCGTATTTCCCAGCTTGACTATTGTACCGCTGTTGAACAAGATGTTGAGTTGATATCCTTGAACGAGGACCTACTATAAACCTACTAAGTCATAATCATTTCGTGCTGGAGCCACCGACAGCAGAAGGGATCGCCAGGGAAGACACGAGAGCGGAGGTTTCTACGATGAGAATAAATATAATGGTGCAATGCAGGGACTGCCAACTGAGCGGTGTGGACTCGAGGGTCGAAGGGATAGATGCTCACCGTTCTGGGCATACATTGATTATATCCGCAGTTCGTTTCAAGGGGGACGACTTTGAGTTTGAGGAGATATTGGGCAGAAAGGCTGGGCGCACGGGTTCATGTGGAACGCAAGCCGTCAGTCCACAGCATTCCTCTGTCCGAGCACCCCTCTGGTAGGAGTCGAAGAAGCGCCTGTCGACGGCCGCTTTGCGGAAGTGGCCATAGACGAAGTTTAGATGATTGGATGGTACGGATACGGCATTGGAACCGTTGGAGAAGTGGTGAGAGCGAAAGCGGAGACGCGTCTGTATTGGCGTTTGGCGGCATACCAAGCGTACACAGTGAAGTACTTGGAAACGTCGGCGAGGAGAGCCTAATAGTAGGAAACGGCCATGTGGTGCACAGAGTAAAAATCTTGCAGCGGTAGCTCTTCGCTAGTGAGGTTCAAGACAACTAGGTAGGTCATCCCATAGGCCGATATACACTTGAGGAATGGGTAGACAGGTAGGAAAGGCGGAGCCCAGGAAGAGTCCTTGCAACTTGAAAAAAATTGCGGCTCGCCTGAATACCGGCGTAATAAGCCATCGATAGTTGAAGAATGCCACTAGGACGCGGCCTCGGCACGGAAAGCACTTCAAGTTAAGTAGAAAGAAAGCACAATAGTCGAAGGCAGGAGCATGAGTCTCGAACGAGGACGGAAGAGGACCCATGTGGTGGAACAGTCTGCCCGATGGGATGGATCACATTAGGAACGACTATCTTCCTGAAAAAGTGTAGAAAGTCGGTTTACGAGACTAAGCAAAGTGATGAAATGCGGAAATACCATTCTTAGCATTTCTTTGTGGCCCACCAGTGTTTCAATACAGGGTTCTTGCGGGTGGAGAATCATTCATCGAAATGTCCATCCAACAGATTGAGTGAGGTAAGGTCATATATTCTGCAAAAATGTTTCTTTGCTCATTTGAACGCCATTCCCTACGGAGGAAAATTTTCGAACCCAAACGGGGTCCAGCTTCAAAGAAAGAAGTTTTCGCCTCTGTCTTTACCAGTCAGTATGAACTCTAGAGCTCTGTTAAGCCTCAAGTAAACCTGGAGTCGTAGCGTCTGACCAGGAAAGAGTCCGAAAGACTGGCGACCGTCGGACTTACAACTTTCCCTATGCTTTCCGCAGCCCGCGATTTCAAGCGATATGGGGATTGGTGGTGGCAAAACCGCCAAATGAAGCACAAAGCCTTCACAAAGCCAGGACGGATGATGACGAAGGCCCACGGGGATGACGAAGCGAGTTGCGCGAGATCAAAATCTCGTGACGGCGCGGTGATCCGATCGATCTGATTGGTTTACACTCCCGCCCAACTCCGACTCTAAGTCCGACTCTGCTCGAGGGTCTGGCTACTCGTCGCCCGTGGAACGCTTGGAAATGAACCCCGCTGCTTCTCCTCCTATTAAAATGCAGCCCAACGTTTTAGCCGCCGAAACCGCTGGCAGACTCGGTCGAATGCCGCCCAACTGCCGCCCTGAGACTTCTGGTCCCCGTTTTGAACTTGCTGATACATTTTGTTAGTAAGAAAACGCAGCACTGAACGAACAACTCAACTTGGAAATGATTGCATACCCTTGTTCATCGCCGTCACGGGGAGTCGGAGGTATATAAGACTTGCATATCTGGCGGCTTTCTGCACGCCAGCCTATGGATCAAGAGACAATCTCCCGAAAGCGCCAACTGAATAAAGGGAAAGCATGTTTTAACTGCAGGTACGCCGGAGATTTGATCAATTTGATCAATTTCAAGCTCTTGCTCACGTCTACCGTAGACGACGTAAAGTGGTGAGCCACATTGGAGCCACAGCGATTATCGCTAGTGCATTCCTCATTGCTGGCCTCAGAAATGCGACGCCAAGAAGCCTATCTGTACTCCATGCGGTCGGTTCATAGGCGGGGGTCTCCAGGATTGTGAATACACGGAAACAGGACCGGCACAATCCCAAATCCTCCAAGGTATAATAATATTATGGTCATCTGGTAACAAGGCATTGACCATATTGCAGAACAAATTGCTATTCTCGAATCCAGGATCCAGGAATTGGAGCAGCCGAAGGCCACAAGGAAGTCAATCGGACTGCAAAATCCATATACGGCAAGTCGTCCAGGCATCTCGGATGTGGCTCCGGGTGAGGGTGAGTTTAATTATTTTGGTGCCCTCGTTCCCCGAGGAACTCCCCATTTTGCAGCTGCTTCCACCGGACGCAAGGTAAATCTCTCCCCAGCCCTTCGAGATTTTATTTTGAACGTCTCCGTAGTCATTTTCACAGGCATTGTGAGTCAATTCCAATGTCAGGTATTTCCTTCTAGTAGGCTCACTCAGCAGAATAAGGGCTTTTTTTCCGTATGCGCGACAAGTTGGTTTCTTCTTGAGCCCGCAGCTGTTCGAGGCCCTTTCACGTGGAATAGCCCCAAGCGATGTCGCATCGCTCGCCCTACTTGACACCATTTATCTCTGGGGCGCACATCTATCCCGCTCCGGGACAGTACACACCAGCAGTACACACCAGGATGGCTTTCTCTCGGACGCACTGCGAAGTACTGCCGCAGGCCTCTTGCACGCTTCTCCCAACACCATTCTTCACACCATTCAGGCTGAACTCCTTCTTGCACAGTACTTCTTCCACAACTCACGTATTCTAGAGGGAAAGTATCACGCCAGTGCTGCACTGTCCATCTCACTTAGCTCTGGGCTTCATAAAATTCGCTCCGCAGATGTACGAGACTCTGTGCGATTGGTGATGGACTCGTTCTCACCCGCGGCCACCGCACTCGAGGAGGGTGAACGCATCAACGCGTTTTGGGCCGTGTTCGCGGTCAATAATTGCTGGCTTGCGGCGGACGGTTCACCGGCAGACATCGCGTACACGGTTGTTGATACACCGTGGCCGTTGGACATTGGGGAGTATTCCGAGGTGACTTGTTGATTCCCGAAAAGTTGAGAATTATTTTGTTGATCCAAACTAGGACTCTTGTACCTTGCCTCTGCAAAGCAGGGGTACAATTGCCAATTTCCTTGCCAACTTTCCCGACCGTGGAGCATCCACGCCTGCGCTTCACGCCAAGGCTGCCATCCTCTTCGAGCAGGCGTCGCGGCTGGCCGCACGATACACGGAAAGTAAGTGAAAACTCTGTCTCAAACTCATAGTCCTCAACTTTAACAGATGTTGGACTTCGCGCCCCCACGGCCATGCTTTCAGCTGAATTCAGTATGCTTGACGGCGTCATTGAGGCCTTCAAGACCACGTTAACCCCTTTCGAATTCGACGGTCCTCAGTCTCGCCTTCTCATCCACACTCTAGTACATGTCGCGACGATTCAGCTCCACAACCCCTTCTTCTTTACGTCTGACATCTCGTGTACACGGTCTAGGGCTGCTGCAATGGCTGTCGTCACCCTCGTCCGACAGACAAACTTACGTGACCTCGGGTACGTCAATGCGATCATGGGGGTGAGGCGCTTTCTTCTCATTTGTCGCCTGCACGGAACCGCTTACGGTAACAAATGCCAGACTTTGTGGACAGCTGCATGCCAGGTGTTTATCACAGAGCTATCTCGCACACAGTATGGTCCAAGTGAGCGTAGAGATATTCGGCAATTAGGCGAAGTGATAGAGACGCTCTTATCCGCTATGTCTGTATTTTCTGGCGGCTGCCGGATGATTGGTGAGTTGCGTCGAGTTTCCGCGGAACTTTTTACTAACTTGGTCTCAGAATTACAATTGGCGACGGCTCAGCAGAAGTATGCTGCGGCGAAGAGGAGATAACTTTTTAACCATTAGACGCCATTGGACAGGTATCCATAGAAGACCAGTAGGGCACAAAAGGGCACACGACTTTGGATGAATTGTTTGCTCACAATGCGCGCGATGTACTTATGCGGGTGATGAAGTTGTTCAATTGGAAGTACTACTACATTTTATGACTTTGATTTCTGGATTCATTTTCGTTGAGCCTGGAGTCGACATAATTTGGATCGAAAAGGCATCAGCGAGGCTTGAAAGACTCACACGGACCTTATTAAGAGAGATTGTTCCACCTCCTCAAGTCTGCCTCTGGCGCACTACTCGAAGATATTTCAAACCGGATCACATGGACTACTACTCTACAATGCCATTCATTACATACCAAACGCCTTAACGTGTAAAGTCACGCTGGGCCCCCCGTTCAGAATGTCAGCAACCGATATCGCACGCAGTGCCGACCGCACACTCTCGGCCATACCTGCTGTTCCACAGACTATAAAGAATATCAGACAAGCTTAAAGGGTAGCTAGTGTCAACTCACCATTTACGGACATTGTGCGAGAGGCTTCTCCAACCTCGGAATTGATGACTTCTTTCACATTCGGCCGTCCGGAAAAGATGCCGACAGCTGGGGCCTGAAGTAGCTTCGTGTCGGAGGTACTGAAACTATGTTCGCATTTTTCTGTGTCGCTTTCGTCCGGTAGAGATGCAGTGATGTGGATGCGAATATCGATGGCGATAGAATTAGAAACACCATCGAGGGCCAGCAGGAGGTCGTCTGAGATTGCTTTGATTTGGTCTGTAAGTCCCCAGCATGAGTTAGGGATAACCAGAGAAGATTCGGATCGAACCTGCGTCTCGGATAGCCCAAACCATGACGACTCTTCGACATGTTGAATTGGTTCCCATATTGGCGGCCCTTTTCGAAATTATATTATTATTAATTCAAGAGAGAGATGAGGCGCACCTGATAACATCCAGCAGCAGCGGAAGAGTGAAGGATATTCCGGATCCGCCTAGCAAGGATGCTTAGAATGAGTGCCATACTTAAAAAGTAACCAAGAAACACACCACAAAATATAATAAAAGGACAGTTGTGAATCCTCTCACAGAAGGCGGAACACAATACGGACCATCGATATACATATTGAACATTTGGTTGGGAAGAGAAGCTGAATCGGCGGCGTTGAGAAGACGTTTAGTGAATCCGTCGTGCACGCGGAGAAGGAAGACTAGTTTTTTGCTGTAGTCGGGTGGAGATGGGGTTTCCAGTGTTGTCGTGGTTGACTCGACTGAATTGGCCTTGTCGGAGAAGTCCTGCGACAGGCGTGGGCTCTCAGCCGCCCGAGGAATATCTCCATCAATGCTGGCAATTGTGAATGGGTGGGCTTCCCATGGTGTTGCGCTGACGCTCGGGATCGAGAGGTACGCAAGCTGACCTGGGGACCACCGGAAATGCATTGGGCGTCTGACCGTTACACGAAGAAATTGGGGCGAAATGATTTCAACCTTGGCGCGGAGCGGATGGGATGTCTTGGTATTGAACAGCGTGAACAAGCCGCCGTTCACACAGAAGATGCGAATAAAACGCAGGAATCGATCAACACCCCACACCATAAGGGAAGGCCAAAGGAAATATCCAAATCTATCTGGATGTTGAAAAAAAATAAACAGATATGGCAGGTTCAACATACCCATTGTTGTTGGCGTGGTAGTACGCTCCGCAGAGGACGATGCTATGAAAGAGGTTGGTCTGTGATAGAGGGATTGGAAGGGGCCACGTACAGGGCAAGAAAAAGATGAGCGACAAGGAATAGTTCATAGCTGCGGCTTCGCAATGGGCGGATAGAGAAAAGACACAGGAGTGTCAGCGAAGATATGGCAGTTATGCCACATAGAAACCATGGTTGCTGCAGGTCTTCAAGGTTCCCTGCCCTGCCGCTATCAAGATTGTGGGTAGGAGGTCTCGTTCGAGGACTATGGGTGTACCTTTCTATAATCTGCAGAGGTTAATCGACGAGCTTGGTGACTCTCCACGAACGAAGGGGCTTACATGACCAACACCATGAATCCACAACATGACACAGAGAGCTCTGGCCGCGATACGATGGAGAATATTAAGCTACAACACACTGCAGATGAGTCCTGAACGAGGCGAGTGTCGAATAATTTACCTTGTCGAAACTGATTCCGGTCAAGACTAGATAGTTATGAGAAATAAGCCGATCATGTCCTGCTAGGGTCTCCTTACACGTCAAAATGTTGTTCTTCATGCCCAGGGCGATCATCAGCGGGAACTGAGTCGCTGCAATAATCCCCGTTCGATTGGCGTAGTATTGCGGGGAAAGGCGTAGTCCCTCAAGGTTGGTCGCTGCAATAAGTGTGAACCCCAGTCTGAATGACGAAAACTGAAACAGGACGAACTATTAATCAAAGCCCATGTTAGGAGTGCGGCCATATATCCGCATCCAAGCAATAATTCCGTCAAGTTGAGTGTGTAGCTACCGCAAGAGATGGTGGTGCGGAATATCACATTGCGAAAGATATTCAGGATTGCGAGAGGAATCCGACGAAAGGACCAAGGGCCACGGGGAGAAGAGATCTGGACGACGCGACTGTTCGAGCGTGACCAGGAGACAACAGTGGTGACGAAGTGGAACAGCGAAACGATCGCGATGAACGAGCCGAGGAAGTACCACACAAACTGTGGATACGCGAATGCACGGACATGACTTGGAGCACGATCCGGGTTGACTGCATCGACGGAGTCGTGCGGAAAGGTGAAGTTGACCCGGTCGAAATCCATGGTAGAACAACTGCGAAACATGCGCCATTGACCTCGAATTTATAGCAAGGAATCATCCAAAAGCGGCTGGGCCAAATGACGCGGTGGGCTGCACGCAGTGTTCACCAGCGGGCAAAACTCGAGGGAGTCCGAACACCCGATTTGTAAATTGTGTCAAAGAGCCCATCTGATGACTCCCTCGGTTGAAAATGGTACCCAGGGAAAAAAAATAAAGATTTGCCCCGGAGGCGCTTGACATGGTTTGGAACGATGAGACGGGCCCTCGGGGTAACGGCCTGATAATCCTCGGATACCGCCAACTCTAAAATAGGATTCAAGACCGAACCAGTCTAGCCGTGCCGAGGTTTCTCAGCCGTTGCAGGTGGTGTCGGGGCACCTTCAATATGCCGACATTGTTGAATCCCCAAGAGAACATTCATTTCGAAACAAACAAACAAAAATTATCCAAGCCTCCGTTTTATTTGACGACCAGAAAATCCCCGTAGATGACGCGTCAGTTCCAGACTCGGTAAAACAAAATTGAAGGTGTTTCGCCGTTAAACGGTGTGCAACGTGATCAGATATATCGCCGAGAATTTCCGGCCAGGACGATAGCGATAGAGTGGTTGCCAACTGATTTAGCTCCGCTCCGCAGCGGAGGTACTGGGAAACCGATCTCCGAAGACTCTGGCCACCTACTGATGACGCGATTTCAAGTTCCGAGTTTCTGCGAAGGTGTATCCGTGGTCGTTCCAGCCAAGATTTTTTTGGGGGGCGTACATGAGGAAGGATCGCCGAATTAAGTGAATATCAGAGGCTTTGATGGACCTCAAAACCCGACACGGGCTGCCAGCGGGTTGGTCGCGAACGTCAAGTACCAGGTAGGACAGTTTAATTGACGCGTCCGTGTGTACATTGATTGTCTGCAGAAATGTACAAACCCCGAAACCAACCACAGCTTTGTTGAAACGGTACGGGTATTGTTGATCTTTTGTTTACAAATAAGGAATAGCCGTCAATATGCCTACATCATCAAGGACTAGAACCAGGCCGACAGATTCGTCCAGAGCGATCTGGATGATAGAACGAAGTGGGGAGGTGTCGCCGATGTCCAGTTTTCGGAAGGTAGTGTGTGGAGTCGGCCTTGAACTGAAATTCACCAATCCGAGGTAACGCCCACCGTCTTGGGAATCCCCAAGGAAAAGACCTCCGAGTCCTTCGTGAACGAGAGTGAGCACATATGTGCCACTGTGACCCACTGCCATTGTACCAATCACCCCTTGAGCATCGTGATAGAAACAAGCCGGCCCAACATCGAGGTTCCCCTCCGAGACGACGTGTCCAGGCCAAAAGTGGACCAGGGCACTCCTGGACTGCTGTCATTCGAAGACGGTGCCGGCCACCGCAAAAACGCCGTAATCGGGTACCTGTATGTGTGTTGGATGAAAGAGGATGCTTCGGACATTTCCAAGGTGGCGCTCGTCTGTCAACGGATATGGAACAGGCAGTATCGATGTTTTTGATTCGGGGTTCGGAATCGGGAGTCTGTCCGAGACGGGAGAGAAAGTACAACTTTGGAGTGTTCCCTCGCGAATCCGGACGCCTTGATGAAAGCTATAGATGTTCCCCCCAACTAGCAGACAGCGACCGGGGGGTGAGTCTACCTACATAGCGAACAACTGAGACGATAATATAAGACGTATAAATTGATAGGCGCACCGGCTCGGAAATAGCCATGGCATCTGTCTTTACCTCGTCTTCCTGCATGGACCAGTAGACGGTGGATGAAGAGGTGCAGAATCCCATGAATTTGGAATTGATGAAGAATCCAGCGCGCCGAAGAGATAAATTCGTGGGTGGGGAGATGACACGGGAGATCGAAATTTGGGTAAGATGGTGATAATCCACGCAGATGGCGGCAAGGTGCTGAGTACTAGAGAAAGGCACATTGACACAGCGCAATGTAAAGCGTGCATCAACGTACCCAATGCAAGCTCCGAACAAAGCCCTCCCATTGATTTCAAGACATGGCTTCTCGCTCAGGACTTGTAGGTCGGGAATTACGAGGTGCGCCACGTGCTACGAGGTGATAATGTCCCAGCAGCTCACAGCTCCCAAGGCGTAAGTGACGATGAGGTTAGTCCCTTGGATGGAGGAGAGGTGGGTGTGTTCGACGGACAAAGTATGTATTCTTGCGGGACTTGGTGAGTCAGACTTGAAGTTTTTCATCAGTCGATTAGCTTGTCTTGCTGCGTGTTGAAGCTGCTCCAGAGACAATGTATCGAGCGGCTCGACACTCGGAAGAGGGAGAGGATGCATTTCTACATCTCGTATTCGAACCAGAGCATGGAGCCAAAGGCTTTTCTGCAGCTGCAGTTCGCGAATGCCGTGGCAAACCTGCACAAAAGTCCACGTCGAAGCTGTGCGATAAACGATAAACGATAATTATCGCGTACCGAAAGGAAGCTGAGAAGATCGGCGACATCGAACTGTTTAACGAGCTCCAGGAGTACATCCTGGGGGACCTCAGCGAGAGACATGGTGGTTGGCGACAGTGGAGATTGCGGACAGGACTCGGATCATAACAATTCCATAATGCCGCGCCGCGCCGGATGCCGTTGGTTTTTTTTAACAATCTTTGATGTGATTTGAACTAGCACTGGTACGACCTAGCACGGAAGAAATGCAATGCCGCCGATCGTCCGGAGCACTGCTATAAGCGCACATCGCATAACTTTAATTTAGAAGAGATATCAGCCGTGCACGTGAGCGACGCGTCCGTCCAAAAACGGGAAACAGGGACAAATAAAAAGCTAACTCTCGGTTTGGTGGCTGGTTTGTTTGTTGTTGAGAGTTACTTGACTCACGGGGAGACACCGGCGGCCATACCTCTTTATGGGTTTTTATGGGTGTGAGTCGCGAAGTTGTACAGCTGCAGTCGTTTGTAGAATTAATCCATTTCGTCGAATATATTACTGTTCGTCTCCGTTTCTCGCCGTACTTGTAGTAGGATGCCCAAACCGCGGGGTATTAAAACGGATCATCACTGGCGGGGATCTTGGCCAGTATCATTAAAGCTCAAACCTGCACCTTGGTGGGGTTATGATGTTTCGACCCTTTTACCAGTGTACACCGCATCAGCCGGAGATGGTCTTGAACGCAAGCTGTTGAAGATGGAGGGTGACTAGGATGGGACCGATACCTACAAGATTAAGCTTGGTGTCGGGTTGACATTGGAAAGCATGGCTTGAAGAGGAAAGGCAAGAAGAGAGCCGCCCAAGGAACAGCCATTGTCACGATTCGTCGGAGCCGGCCCAGAACAGCCTTGTTTCCTGTAACATTGATTTGTCCAGTGAAAGCAAACCTCCTCCCCATCGCCCATGGCGATGACATATCTGAAACGAATGTCGAGCCCAAATTCGAAGGAAATCTCAGGGAAATCCCGCCTTTCACCTTTGCCTAATGACTTTGTGCTAGTTGCGCTGGCCATTGAGTACGGACGTCGCTAAGGACTCAAAGGTCATGGCCATTAATATTTGTTAAGTTGGCCGTCCATGGAAGGTAGCGCGAGGATTGCATGACATTGAGATGAGAGGAGGACGAGATACGTTGGAGATAACGTTACTTTAGCGACGCCGTGGCGGTGAGCTCACGTGCCAAACGCGGTCACGTTATAGCCTTAACCAAATGATCAGAACGGCCGCCGCGTTCTGTGATAGTTCTAGGGATGAGAATCCGTCCTCATCAAGCAATTCTTTAGACGTGTTTCTAACTACCGAGCACAGACATAGTGCAGGTGTTTCACAACATCCCAACTCGACGACTATGTGCGTTAAATCTAACAATCCCGCGGCGCTGTTGATTAACAGGTGAGGGGAGACGGCCCCATAATATCGACCTATTCACATGGTTCAGTTCCGCGATATGACCTCGCATACTGACTGGCAAGTCCAGATATCGTCAGACTAGGTATGGGGTGTGGGAGAGGAATGTATGGGTAAACAGCCATTTGAAGTGAATTTCGAGGTAATCACCGAGATCATCGTAAACGACCTAGTACTGACAAGTCACACAGGTCACCCAGCAACCCATCAAGCACCCTGAATGCGCCATCCCTAGGAACCGACGGAACAGGACGTACATACCGGAGTATAAACTGAAGCGATCCCGGTTGATATTTATGGTCCGAGTCGCGATGAGCGATTTTGCTTTTGTGTTGGCAACTGACTCGAATATGGATTCGAATTACAGCGGTCAGAATGTTGCGTCAAGTCCTCCCTTCGTTATAGTTTTTAACAATTGACCAGTGATTGAAGAGACCATCCCAAGGAACAAAATGTTCGAGGAAAGATATGATAGCAACAATTTGGAATCTTGGATGAGTCACTACTGCTTACGTTTAAAGCAGCATTCAACTTGCTAGAATACTGCCGCGTAGTCTTAGGATCAGGTACGGCTTAAATAGAACTCTGAACTCAACTGAACTGAACTGAACTAGTACTGTGCGTCGAGTAGAGCGATTAGAGTGGAAGCCTCGCGCCCTTATCAGAACTCAGTTCGTCAGCCGTCTCAGACGGGATACCGCCATGAATGCTCGAGCGTTCAAACCATCTCCTAGGTTTCCTGCACCGTCGATTTGGACATGGAATTACTCCGCCTCACTGGAATTGTTCCGCGTCCTAAGGAACCAAATTGGGCGATTTGTCGACCTGGTTTACCGTGTCCCAACCGCGCGCCCGTGTGATATGATTAGGACTCAAATGTCACCGCTAACCACCGCGTTGCACGGCACTCAAGTGAGTCAAGTTAGTACAGTAAATCGGCATCGCGTCCTTAAAAGCAGTCTTTCCAGCTGCACATTCACTCACCAACCCACAAGCTCCTCCTCCAGTAACATTTACCTTTGCTCATCATGTGCCGTTGGCGTCAGTAAGTGAATGATTCTCGCTGAAGGAAAGGCCTCCAACCACCGCCAAACAGTGTCCGAAACCTCTATCTACGCTGCGGCCACGCAGAAAGCCTTGTGGGTCGTCGCGACACGAACATGATTAATTGGTAACTGACGCCGCCATTTAAAGGCTCCGGTTGAGGTTTGTCTCGATTCTCCCTCATTCAACACAATTTACGGGTCTGATGAAGATCCAATGCCCAAGTACGAACTGTAAATTCAGCCCGAACCACCCAGCTGGTTGTGTTCCTCCTCGTTGCAAGACGACGTGCGCCCAATAGTGAGTGCGAAGATACAGTTGTCAGGGAAGACCACTGACCACCTTTGCCTCAAGCCATGGGTATCCTGAGCAATATAGTATGCCCTCGTCATTGCTTCCTCCTTCGGGTCCTACTGACTTCCGACAGCTCCCAATCTGGACGCATTTTGCACGGCCTGCAGCAACGCCATGGCAGGACGCCGTCGGTACTGAACTCGCCAGTTGGCGACTTGAAACTGCAACTTAGACAATGTGCGAGCCTCCATAGAATCTGTACAATTTTGTGTCGCCAAATAGCCATGTATTTTTTTGTGCTCTCACAGCCCGTGGGCTGAAAACAAAACTCAGGATCAACGGGATGGTTTCGGCTCAGTAGAAACTGTTGCCGAAATGACCCGTTTCGGCATCAGTATCAATAAAATTCAGGAGCTTGAAAGGACTGTTTTTTGGAGTGTCCGAACCTTGGCTTGGAATGCTGAAATTGATAGCCTTCTCCCGGGGCCCACTTACAGCCGGCTTCCACTCGGAAGCGATTTTACCCAGTCGAATTTCTCACAAATGCGTGTTCTATTCACCACCGCGTTACCATTCTCTGATAAATCCGAGGAAAGGGGCCCCGGGAAAAAGCCGTGGCATGCCGTGGCGTGGCGTGCCGCAGTGGCAATGTTGGCGTGTCCCGACGGGAGGCTGATACATGTTGCAATTTGCTCTGAGCACTCAAAACTAAGCCCCAGAGACCTCTCCCAAGAAGTATTAGCTTTGCTGGTCTTAACTGTGAACTGTACAGCCCAAACTTGACTAGTGATGTTATTGTTTCACATTCACTAACAATAAATATCACTCTTCGAGGCACCACCATATTAGACAGGTGTCGGGAAGGGTAACTGTGCATCTGCAAGTAATTCTTGGGTAACCAGATCTGCTCACTTGACCCTTGTTGTGCTTTCAGATTTTAGTTTGGATTTTTTCAACATCGCCAGAGACATGCCCAACATATTCCAGTTGTGCCCATGTGTACCAAGCTGCAGTAGAATCAAGAAAGAAAGCCCATTCGACACTTTGAAGCCGATTAAAAAATATATAGCCAGTCACTGGCACGTCGGTACACGGCGGTGCACGGCAGTGCACTGCAGTGCACGGCTCACGCCACGGTGGTTCACGGCACCGTGTACCTCTGCCGTGCGTGGCGTGCACCACCGTGCACCGCCGTGCAGGTTCATATGCCTTGCACATTTGTTCATTGACCATCAGGTATGCCTACATTATGTTGGTTTCTCGCCGAATTGCCAGGTTTAACCAGCTGCCAGATTCACACATTTTATTTGGGAAAGCTGAACTTTTCCGACAAATTACACCACAAATATTTACCATCTTCTCGGTATGTATGTACCTCACGGCCCTAAAAGTAAAAAGCTTCCAATCTCTCCCTTTTGGTGTGAGCAAACCCGGACCCGGAAGCGCCGCTTTGGGCAATGTCGATCGTGTTGTATTTGGGAAGGGCGGAATTGTTCACCGACATATTGGCCATCTATATCTGCGATTCCACGCATGTTGAGTGTACTTACCTCCCAACTCCAAAATACAAGAAGGCTTTATATTCCCTCGACTTCTCTATGCTTCATTGAGCTCTGAGCGTGTTTTCTAGCTTCTTCCGGAGGTACTACCCACCATTCTCTTCATGTCATCAGTGGCCAACATGTATGATGCAAAATATAACTGGCTGAATAATGGAGGGTCCCAATTATCCTTAGTCGGTGTGTTCTCTTTCGATATGTGCGAATTCAGCTGACTCAAAATTTGTACAAATGTAAATGCAAATAACACGCCGACACCAGCGCAGCTCGAAGAGGACTTCGAGGCAGTTTACTACTGTTTACCGGGGGTGTACTCAAAATTTTCATACGGGTGTTACCAGAGTCAAAGAAATTGGTGGTGTCATTCCCCCAGGGGAGGCGGATGCCGAGCATGCTTGCTCTGCGCAAGAAAAATGAGGGGCGGCCGCCGGACACTTGGGAACTTCTGGGAAAATCGAAATCTGGCAAACATACATTGAAGCCAGCCCCACACCCAGGCTACCCGTGGTCTTGGGGCGGTGTTTCGACTGTGGGTCCAGGACTTCAGATCCCGCCACACTTTCCCTGCCCCCAACTATTGATCACACGGGGGGGTGCATCCACACACGGCCCCCCAGTTTAATTGATAGCCTAACCAGCACCGTGGAGGTACCGGCCAAACACACTAGGCCGGAGGACGACGAGGATACTCCTGCACCCAAGTACTGGGGGATGGCTCGCTCAATTCGCCAATGCAGACCCAAGGGCCCACCTCAAGAACAAGTGGTTGCTGTTCCTGTTGGGAGGATCTGATTTTGATTTTTGATTTTTGATTGTCAAGTTTGTAAGTACATAGAGCTCTACGAGCTATGGCAGTTGTACAGTAAGTGGTGTTGTAATGGTATTTGGGGTGGTGTTGGGTTGAGTACTGGTTTTTATACGTAAAAGAGAGAAAAAAGAGAAACTTGATGTGATAGGGTAAAGTGTGTATTGGGAAGGAATTGAGACTGGTTATGAATGGTGGTTCGTTCTGATGTATGTGGGGATTCCAATGCATGGGGATGGTTTACGTTGGTATGAGAGAGAGATGAGAGATGAGAGAGAAATATCAGGTATGAAGTCTTGTAAAGAGAGAGAAAGAAATATGTTGGTATGAGAGAGAGATGAGAGATGAGAGAGAGAAATATTAGGTATGAAGTATCGTAAAGAGAGAGAAAGAAATAAGAACAGAAAAATATCACAACTCAGCGTTTATTCAAAGCGACGGGACAACTCGATGAAAGACTGCGAGGGCCTTGAACACCTTCGGCTCAGATAGCAGGGTGGCTACATAGAGGGACCCGAAATGACCAGCACACTTGGCTGCATCATGGAGGGGTTGGCAAAGGGGTTCCAGGACTGGGCACTCGAGGAGGTAGTGGGTGCGAAATTCAGATGGATGGCCACACGATTCACAAGCGGGAGAGGTGATGAAGCCGGACTTGAAGCGGTGAGCATCCAAGTGGGATGGACCCTGCGTCGCATCGGGAAAAGGTTGGGTTGAAATCGAGGTGGATGATGATATTCCACAACATTGGTATCCGCACTGAAGCCACGGATCTATGCCATCTCAATATCTACTAATGTTGAACCTTTAAAGTAGTGTCCGCCTTAATCCAAAGCTTTTTCACTGCCAAGCCAACCCTTGTCTCATGCATATTGCTACGGGCCTGTTTCCATGTAATCTCCCCCAGAGTATGAAACACAAGAAAACCAGTGCGGAAACACATATTTATGGACGCGTTCACACATGAACACGACACGGACAATTGATAACATGATCACTCAACCGTGGGAATTCAAATGATGCAGATGAATAATGGTTTCCAGTTCACGACATCACTTCTGGGCACCATAAACTCTCTCGACAGTCCACCCAAGTTCTCTCAAGTCTAATCCGACCATATTGGCCAGGTTCCATTTACTGGGACCTTTGCTCAGTGTCCCCCGGTACAAAACTAGATTACAGATAAATCAATTACAAAGGCAGTAATGGTAACATAGCTTGCTACAGGGAGTAGAGGGCATTGCTGGTTGTCATCTTATGCAAGAAACCCGAAATCCCACAAAAAATCCTACACTTGCACGTCGGGACACGCCAGCACTGCCACTGTGGCACGCCACGCCACGCCACGCCACGCCACGGCGAAAAACCGGTGCCCCGAGGAAAGGTAACGATACAAATACAATGCAAAACAGAGTCCATTTAGTTTTTACTCCACACCACCGCCCATGCGGGCGCCTCTGGATCCTTTCATACGCAAGCTTTTTTTTCAGATAATGCGGGCCAGGCCGATGGGACTCCTCGACTATCCCCACCTTCTGAGACTGTGAGTTCAAGTTGATAATCGCAGATTGGATGAGTCAAGCCGAAATGCGCATTTTAACGTGGTCGTTACTGCTGAACAATCACTGCGAAGATAAATTAACCGGCGCCCATAAGGTAAACCAACATCACACGCACCATAAAATCTGACCAAGCGGGCTCCTCGTCCGGCGATGCCGGAATCACGAAGCGGACCGTCCTATCTTCTGTCGGCGGCGGACTCTCCCGAATTGAGCATTCAGATGGCCGCCTAATGTCAAGTTCGGGCTCGTACGGCCCATCTGGCATGTGGACTTCAGGCAGCACCAGCGAGTTCCGTCTGGGCCCATTCCGCAGGCGACGTCTTGAAAACACTCGTTTTAAGTCTAAGGACTCGTCTGGAATAAATTCACAAACAATCAAGCTCTAAACTGATGGCTGCAGTAAAACCTACCTCTCACGCCCTTTTCTCCCTTCATGCCGTCGAGATATGGCAAGGGCATTATCAAGATCGCCGAGACGCCGCTCTGCCGAAAAAGATAGTAAGGATCCCTGCATTGAAACACCGCGACTGATTTAACTCACAATGACCATGTCCACGCATCGGGAGGGATAGTCGCGGACCTTACTCCTGCTCGACACAGAGTCGGCGTCATTCGAGGAATTGGACGAACTTGACGACGGGGGAGGCTCGCGCTGAGATGCGCACCGATGGAGTGGGATATTCTTGACCTTCGGTCGCGCCTTGTGCGAGGTTGGCTCCCGTGAGAGGAAAATGAAGCGTTTGAAGGCAGTGGTGTGAGTGGGAGTGAAGTTGGCCATGTATTTAGAAACGGGGGTCACCTCGACTTATATATGGCCGCGGAAGCACGCCGATCGTCCAAGATTGTCTTGGGTTTCTGCGGTTCTCAGACCTGCTTGGCAATTTCTTCCAAACCACAGCATCTAATTACCAGTCAACTGTTTGCACTCCACTTTGTAATTCCAACCAACGATGTATTGAACAGTTCAGATTTTACCCCCAAATTTTTGGCCTCGCTCACCAGCACAACGACCTTTGTGGCTGTGTAGCAGCGCACGATCATCACCACAGCACAACCCCTATTCATCTTGAACTATGCAGAGTTCATTAAATTCCTTTTTCTCCATCGTTGACAAGGCCGACCTCTCAGATCTCAGATCTCACTTAGACGTCGGAGACGGTATTCAAAGAAGCGATGGGCCGAGTATCCGTTGAACCTTGGCTGCTCGCTTTAGAGGTATCAGACAGGGGCCAGCGCCGCGCAAGCCGCCAATAAATATCTTTTTGCTTTACGCCTTCCCATAGCAGTTTTGAAGGCAAAGACCAAATTTTTATTTAACGTGCATATGATTGCCTTGAGCAGCCGCGGATCATTAATTTAAGTATCTTAGCGCGTTGCTGTCGCATATTTGCACCACTTGGCATCGGCGCGCTTGTCACGTGTCTATTTGAACCAATCCCGCGCAAAGCTTCGTCCGCCATCGCTCGTGGCGTTGCGAACGAGACGCGCGAACACCATCTCCTGGAAGGTTAGTGGTTAGTATCAGGGTGAGGCAAGGGGATTTGATTAGGCCAGCGGTGGGAACTTGGTGGGAACCATTGCGCCAACCCCAGGCGTGCCGGGAGGTCGGACTCTTCGGATCCCTGCACCTTTCGCCCCTCTTGTCTAACCCGAAGCTGCTGAAACCGATAGCGGAGTTTGTGGAAGCCACGGGGCGCTTCAAGTGACCTAGCTATGTATCATTTCTTTTTCTTTTTTCTTTTCCCTTTCCTCTGTGCCACGGTTTCTCTTTTACCTTACAACCAATTAATGCATACACCCAACCATCCCATAAACCACCATTTACGATACCAGAGTCCACCTGCGATACCCGAACTCTCATCCTTAGATTACCTATATACAAATAGTTTACCGTGACGCGATTCCTTTTATTTCTTTTCTTGAGAATACGATACAGACTCAACCACCTCGTAGATACTGCTGGCGTAGCCTTAACTGGCCCATTTACAGCTCAATAAATTGACTTATGATGATGATGATATTTGAACCAAAAACGAATTGAAGACACTACTTGAACGATTGTTTTTTTGTAGGGTTTGGGTCTGCAGAAGCGTTCCGCTGCTTGAAATTCCCAACTTGCGGGTACGCTGCGTGTACTAAAAATCCTTGTGCACGGCCTCGCAGCCTGAATTGCAAAATCAGAGTCCTTGAACACTTGAATACGAAGCACGTGGAGGCTCGGTGTCGCCGCAGTGGAACAAAATGTAATGAACCACTGCAGGTCCGTACTTTAGTAGTGTAAATTATAATTACTTGTGTATACATTGCAAATGCAAGTCGCCAATTGTGAAAAATCCACGGCGAAAGGAATGTGTTGCGAGTTTTCCGCCTCGCACAGGTATCTGAGGAGGGAGTGATCGCGTTGGGGGTAAATATTAAATCAACAGAAGGCAGGCTGGATGGAGGGCTTCGTGTCGTCAGGGTTGCATCACTGTGCGTGAGCGACAGAGAGGTCCTGGCCCTGGAAGCAAGGGGGAAAGAGAAAAGTCAGTGAAATAACTAGTTGAATTCCAGAGCTGGTTGGACGTACAGTGGTACGTGCGGTGGGAGGGCGTGACACTACCTGCGGGAGAGAGAGAAACCAACGACGAAATCAGTAAAGAAGAGCGTAACGGAAGACCGAAACATACCGCATCGTATCCAACTGGGGGATAAGATACATTCGGTGGCCCAGGAGGCTGCACATTATTACGATTATTATTTCGAACGGCCTCGAATCCACTTACAGGGGCGTAGTGTTGGTCAGCGTTGGCGTTCGTGTCCGCCGGGCCTGCGGGGGGTGCCTTAAAACGCGTCAGGAACAAGCATGAACCGTTCCACAAGGAATCTATTCACGAAGCCATTTTTCTCAGCGTCCTGCCCGATCCCCCCTGGGCCGTACGCGGGTGGCGGATAAACACGACCCGGCTGATAGTCTTGCGGCTGGACGTAACCCTGCTGGTACTGAGTCGGTGGCAGCGTGTAGCCGTTATATCCGCCCGGGCCCTGGCTGGCGTAGTTAGGGACGTTGGGCGGGATTTGGACGGTGGAAACGGGGATGACGGGTTGCGCCACTCCGGCAGCCAAGGCACGCCGATTTTGGCGAATGCGGGCCACCCGGCAGGCGAGGAGGAGGACGAAGAGGACAATGCAGACTGTTGGATGCAGAAAGTCACACATAAAATAGGCGCAACGATGGGAAGAACTCCTACCGACGATGATAGCAATGCGTGCGTTATCTGAAAGACCATTGCCGTTGTGCACTACAATGATAACAGCTGATGCCTCCGGTGCGAGGCTCGCGAGGACCAGGGAAAGGAAGGCCTTCACAGACAAGGACATGTTGTCGTTGCCCGTCGTCCACCGGTAGCTTAGCTGGAGGGGGCCTTGGCAGGGGACAGCAGGGGACTCTGTAGGCACCGTCCTTATATTGTCCGAGGACTCGGACCGAGTCAAGGCCAAGTCAAGACGGGTTGACGTTTTTTGCGCGCTAAGCGACCGGGCGCTAAATGTTTGATTGCCAGTGAAGGCTACCTTACGGTTCTCGGAATTCAAGCTCCAGTTCGTGTCATTCTGGGCTCTGTGAGAAGCAGACAGCGCTTTTGGGTTGTGGGCCTGAGCATCTTTCAAGACGTACCAAGGCTCCTATTAGTAGTAATTGCTTGGCAACCCACGCCAAGTGGTAGCAAAAATGATAATTCAGGGACTACGGGCAGCAGCGGCCTGAACGATCACGTCTCGTAAACTCCCTCGAGCCGTTATCAGAGGTCATCAGAATCCCCGAGCGCTAGTTTAATAGCGCTCGGGGAATTTTGGCACGGTTTTCAAGACTCGTATCGGGATTACCACCTTGTTATTTGAACGTTGAGTCGATCAAAGTGACCCCTAACTGTCTTTGAGTGCGTTTCAGCGGTACTTGTACCTAGGCCTGAAATCAGCCAGGTTTCCGAAGCGGGCCATTGATAGCAACATTACCTAACTACCTACCATTTGCACGGAAGTCTGAATTAACTCTGAACCGCAAAGTACAAGATGGGATTTTTCGATCGAGTTGATCACCTGAATCCGCCCGCCAACCATCCGTTCTCGACCTGGAAACCGTATACGCTGTGCGATGTTGGAATCGCCTTCATACTTCCCCAGGGATTTTGTGCAGGTTTAACGGCTGGATGCAGCGCCGCACCGGCGGCACGCAGCATTGCCGCGTCACCTTCCGCTTCCTCGCAATTGTACCCCTATAACATACATTTTCAGTGGAGGAATAGTAACGTCGTTCTTATCAGGACGTACCGTAAGCAGAGTGGGTAGTTGACGCTCTACGAGAAGTTTAAAGGTCGTCGCCCACGTATATCCAGGAAGCTGGCTCGACGCTCCAGAATTGAAGGCAATACAGAGATCGGGGTCCTCAAACTCGTCGCCTTGTTTTTCTACGAAGTCGTGGTATGTGCTGCAAATACACTGAGTAATCTGCAGGAGGAACAGCAGATCAAGGACTGACTCTGCAACATATTGGAGCACATATGAACGACCCAGCGCCACACAATTACTGAAAGATTGTGAGTGAAAAGACAATGAAGCGAGACGGAACATACGAGCAGATTTCCTGGTCACGCAACTTGAGTGCGGGTACTTCTGGACCGCACATGACGAGCTGTTGGCATGTAGGTGAATGCCTTGCTCAATAAGACCCGCTCGCACCTTCAGCCTCTTCACTTCGGGGGTGCGATGTAGGATTTCCTCAAAGACACGGCGGCAGGTGACTTCCCTGATGTCGGCGCCGAGAATCTGCTCAAGTCAGTAACGCCAGGAAAATCATTTGAAGAACAAAAAGAATACAAACGTGCACCGTGAGTGTACGTTTCTGGGTCCAGTCATCATCATTGTTTAGTTTTCCAAGTCCATACAAAATTGTCATGGGCATGGAAAGAGTATCGGAGGCCGCAGTGATCAAGAATGTGATAGGGAGTGCTGCAGGCATACCGAACGACTTGCGAATTTCGCCAGCGAACTCGCCTTGCCAAGAAAGCCCCTCCAGAGACACCCACCCTGATTTAACGTGTTTGGGGATCCAAACGAGCTGTTTGTGACGATCAAGCCAGGAAGTCATCGTGGTCTCGAACATGATCTGTCCGCGGGTGAGCTTGTTCATCTGGCATTGAGAAAGACCGTCACGCAAATCCTCAGATGGTCCCTGATGAAGCTTGTGCGCAACCTCCCAGTGCGTGGACGAGCAGCAGAAGCTGAGCATGCGCTGTGGGCAAGGAGTCAGGCGCGTCGTATCGTCCGCCGTCGTGCTGTTCACTGCAGCCTCCATCCGGATCACCATGTCCGTGCGCGTGCTGAGGAAGGAGAAGCATGAGCACACGAGAAACTGAAAGCGGGAGTGCTTAACCAGACTATGCATCGCGGCTCACGGTCAAGCCAGGAATGTACCACTGCAGTCGGAGGTCTTTCGAAACTTCACGATCAGTGCACGCGCAGAACCACAAATACACATACCTCTGTAGCAAAGCAAGACAGATAGAAATTTGTTGATCCGTCAGTTCGCGTAATTTTCCAAGGTCGGTGATAGGCTGCTTGGGAAGCAAAGATACGAGTCTCGCGGCCGCAAGGGAACTTCTGGAATTTTTCTCGAGCGAGCTGAGAGCCTTGCACATGGGTTTGTGGACTCTCCAATCGGCCTGGTTAATGAATCAGAAAGGCGGAGGCTTTTCAGTGAAACGCGCACGTTTTGGCACTCTGCGATGAGGACACGAAAAAAAAAAATCAGTTTGAGCATCAGCCATTGGACTAAAATCTTGTCCCCTTTTGGACCTTGTCAGCTTGCCGACAAGCTCACAAGGTGAAAAGGGCTCAGAATTACACTCACAAAATGGGAACAAAGGTAGGGTGAATCCTTTGAATGCCAGGGAACACCTATTTGACTAGCCTAGTGCATACCTGACACAGTTATCTGTTCCCAAATTCGAAATAAATGCACTTGTTCAGGGCCGAACTAGCGACCTTGTGAGATTGACCTCTAAGTTTGCGGCCTTTTCACCTTTCGGTCTTTTTGCCCTTGTTTGGCCTTGTTCAAGCTTGAACAAGCATCAAAAGTTTTGTGTCAAAAGTCTGATGAGGCAAGTGCCACTCGACTTATGAGACGTACTTACCTGGGCCACAATAGCTGATTCGGCGGCATCCACCGCATCTGGACAACTGGACGTCCATCTCCTTACAACATTTGTGGCAGGCCAATCCCATCAGGGCTGGCAAAGGTCCGAGCTCAACGCCAAGCTCCATGGTGGTTTGAAGACAAAGAGACGAGCCGATCAGTGGCTCATCATCCTGATTTGATCGGAATCTATTGGACTGTCTCAACCCGAATCCTTCCGACGTACTGTGCCCGCGGCGATCACAGCGGAACAAATTCCAGACCTCCCGGCCCGCCCTCAAGATCCGTATCCACTGAGTCCCCGCCTGTCCCCGCACATGTCGGCATCGCTGGCAACGAAGCGCCTCCTCCGCCTTAGCGTCCCGGATCGTCGCCTTTGAATCCGACCTCCCCACGAGCAAGGTAGCGGCGTTGGATGCAGGCACCAAGGCTTTCACGGCGAGTAGTGTTGCCGGTGTCGGGTTCAGAACCGATTCTGAACCCGAACCGAACCCGAACCGGACCTCAGTTGAGGTTCGGGGTTCGGCCAATGTCAGATTTTCCCGAACCTGTTCGGACCTGTGCGAACCAGTTCGAACCTGAAGGTTTTGAGGGTGTATTTAGCGGTATTTTCGACCGATTTTCAGTTCAAAAACTCACCCAACCTCACTCCATACCTAGCGAAGAATGTTGGCGTTGAAATATGTGGGTGCTTCACTGGGCGCGGCTCATACTCATGTCCCCGAAGCACCCGGATGGTACTGAATATAATTTCCACTGCCAATTAGGGCAAAGAATACTCATTTTGAGCTGTTGGAACAGGGCTTGTCTGTCTTCTGAGTACCTACCATGCATTCAACAAGTGAGTATGCCTTTTCACAATGTTTTTGCACCCCAACAGTGCCTTTGTAAAAATTACAGGTTCGTTCAGGTTCGAACCCGTTCTGAACCTGAACCGAACCTGTATGAACCGAACCTGGGTTCGGGGTCGGTCAGGTTCGGGGGTTCGGATTTTTTTGGCTAAAAACCGGACCGAACCGGACATCGGCAACACTAACGGCGAGATGGCTCTCCGAGTGGCGCGCGTCCCCGTGCTTCCGCCGTGTTGCGCTCTTCGACCACCCAGAGCCCAGCAACGGTATCGAGGATGTACGAGAACCTCACCCCCAATGTAGTATCGTCACTCAGCTCCGCACCTCTCACCTCGCGCTCAACTCCTATCTTCATCGCTTCCACCTCGCTCCCTCCCCCAACTGCGAACGTTGCCTCGTCCCCGAGACGGTGTCACACTACCTCCTCGCGTGTCCTCGCTTCCGCCGTCAACGCCTCAAGCCAACATTGCCAAACTCGGTACTGCGCGCCTCTCCCTCCGGCGCCTCCTGTCGGCGAAGGTGGACGCCAAGCCAGTCCTACGGTTCGTTCGCGACACTGGGCGGTTCCCCGATACTCCCTATGACAACACAACACAATATGCTCAATACATTTTCTTCTTCCCTCTCACTTCTCTTATCATACATTACTCCCTCCCGCTCATAATCCTCTCCCTCACCTCTACCACTCTCACTCGCCCAAAGCGACGACCTTTACCTCTCTCATGATTACTGTGTACCCTTAAACACCTCAAATTATAATATAACCACCAACCCCACCCTTACAGCGACATATTACTGCACTTAACCCTCCCGACGATCCTATTCCACCCTACGTCCGCCATCCGCGATAGCTAGAGACTTAACTGTACCGACCCCACGCGCACTCAAATATGAATTATGAATGAATGAATGAACAACGGAACAAAATCAAAAGAAACGGACCTTATGGAAAGCACATTTATTTATCGTGAGAGCTTCGTTAATTGTGCTGATGGTAAAGGGAAATAAAGGGAAATAAAGTTACTGGGGCCGCCTCGAATACGCTCAAAATACAACGCCCTTCGCCATCAAGCGGTCAGTTCCATCCTTGCTGAGAAAGGCCGCATCGCACCCTCTCGCCCGCAGCGTCTCAAACAGTGTTGCCATTTCAGGCGAACAAATGTCGCTGCCTGCGTCAGCAATGAATAGACGAAGAAACGTCAATCGAGGACTGGGACTCAGTGTGTTGGAATATGGAGTTATGGCAAACTCCAGGTATGTTCCCGGCGCAATATCTGTCGAATTAGTATCCTTATTACTTGCTTGTAATTGCACTTACTGACGGATTGAGGTTCATACCTACTTACACTAGATATGTTTATATTGGATATTGTAGTATAAAAGTAGTGTACTTTGTCCTGTGTACATTACCGGATTACAGCAAAATTCCCCGTCGTTGCTAGTTCTGTTGGTCTGATGGGGCTTATTTCCACACAGTGAACTTTCTCCGACTCGCGATCACAACATTGCAAAGAAAAGCTCGTCAAGGAGCTCGTGAGGGAGCCAGCGCGGGAATCCGTACACGAAGGAGGTGAGGTTGGGACAGAGGTGTTCATCAGATGTCCCCGATATCGTGAACGCTTCGAACAGGGTGGCCCGCTCCTGCTGACCCGTCACATTGCGGTCGGATTCGAGCAACAGGGATGTGAGGCTCGGAAGCGATTGGAGGACCATGATGAGCTCTGAGGTGATGGTGCAGTGCATTGAAGACAGCTCCTGCAGGGAGCAGGAGGAGTGCAGGATGAAGGCAGGGAGCAGCGAGTGGATGGATTCAGATTCCCATACACAATGCAGTGTATGAAGGGATGGTGCAGTGAGGGGGACGAGGAAGCCGGGTCTTGCTATGCGGAGGCGATGGAGGTGGTTCATCACCACAAGATTATTTGACGAGTCGTCAGAGCTCTTGAAACCCAAGACACAGTCGACGAGATTCGGAGCGGCCTCGAGAATCTGGATTTGCCGGGTCCAGGTGTACGCCCCGCGATAATGGGTGATTTGGTGCCACGGAATGGTGACAAACAGCGAATAAAATTCAAATCTCCAGTCACAGAGGATGACTTGCCGCAACCTCGCAGCCGCAGAGAAAATATCCGGTATTTCGGTATCGTCGGCATTAGCAATTTCGAGCTTTTCCAGCTGATCAAGCTGCATGTCCACGGGGTGCAGCCATTCGAGTGGCACGCAACGAGACAGGTTGTTGAAATGCAAGCACAGGCTACGCCAACGATTGCAATGTGCGAAGACAGGATCCAACAGCGGGATGCTGACGTCCGGTTGAATGTCCCGCAAAATAACGTCCAGAGGCGCATTTGCAGATCGATGGAGTTGGGCTTCGACTTGGGGCAGCAGGATACAGCTTTTAACAGGGAGGGTCGAAGACGGAATTGTGATGGAGCTCCAGAGAGCCGCGTATCCCAGTGCAGCGTGTCTCCAAGCGCGGCATATATGACCGAGATGCCACGGAGGGTTCGCAATATTCCCTTCGTTCGCTGTGGTTTCTTAGTCGGGCAACACCGCCGCGGCGAATATTTCGCACAGCAGCTCCGGTGGCACGCGGCGAACCGAAGAGATAATAGCCCTGTGCTGGCGGACGTGTTCCGCAATCTTGTCGCGGCTGCGCATGAGTTGGGCGAGTGTGATCGCTAAACTATTTATCTGAATATCTAAAGCGTCCACTTGGGCTTGTCCATTCGAGACGATGTCGCGAATTTCAAGCGTTATTTTTTCATCTGGGACCTCGTTGCTGGACAACAGGTCAGAAAAAGCGAGAGATGATTCCGTTGTCTGTGGAAATTCCAGCTGGGGGATGGTAGCCGGCGCCCCGCACTTCCAGCAAGGGCGGGTCATGTTAAGACGCTGGGAGGAAATCGTTGACTGTGTTGCGCTGGGAGGTGGTAGTCGCTAAGCAACCTGGAGCATGTGACCTCGACGCGCACGTAAGGGGATACAAGCATGAGCAAACAAGAATAATCGAGAAAATGCATTCTTCGCCAGAGGAATATCTGTCGCGACGGTTTTCTCTCGCTCTTTAGCTCCGAGTTGTTGAGATTTGAATTACCGCGGTGAGTGGTGGATTTTCCCTGAGAAAAAACCGAGCAGACATTTTCTTCGGGCTAAAGACTAGGCGCCAGGCTTAGCTGCGTCTGATTATTGACTACAGGTTGATTTGCTGGGTCATGAAATTCTGGACACAACTGGGTGTATACGTGGAAAGGAAGGAAACGCGAACAATCGCGTTATAGGTCCCGATACGGAAATTGAGGCACCAAGAAAGAGGCGGAGGTTTCCCATTTTACCGGAAGTTTCTCATTTCATTGTTTCGTGTTCTCCCCAGTAGTACAAGGAACGGACTCCGCCCGGCGTCACGCAAGAGTCCGGAATTGAGGGCTGGAAAGATTCGCTGCGCTTGCTCTCAAGAATGTACAAGAAACCTGGAAGGCTGGAACTCCCGAAGTACTAAATACATGTGGAACCCTCATACTCTCTGGGCCCTCTTACAGTCCATCAGTGGTCTGGGCAATATGCAACGTGAATTTCGCGGTCTCCGAACCCCAGTCCTTTCGCTACTTTCCAACGACGTCTTCCGCCGCTTTCGCCGTCAGATGCAACTCCCCAAAGTACTCAAACTCCGTCTGCTTACTTACTTCATCTGACTACTCGGAGTACTTGCTTACCGACGCAGCATCGTTCTCACCCGGATTGAATTGAGCAAGATACCTCGGAATTGAAGCTCGCGACAAATCGACGAATCGTGTACACATTGTCTTGTCTTGCAATCGTATGCACCGACCGGGTTTGCACGCAGTTCTCATCAGTATCATCCGACTCCGAGACGTTGTCTTCGACAAACCTTCCCAGAGCTTCGCGAAGACCAACGTTGAACATACTCTATCTATTTACGCTTTGCTCACGCCGTGATTGGGCAAAGGGAGGATCTTCTGCACATCTCTCTCCCAAACGGACTAGTGCTGAATGAACAAAATATCGAAAACTAACACTCATTCCGTGGTAAACCATTACAACCCGCCCAAGTGCTGACATCTCAGACAACGCCGATATTCTGTAAGCAAAGATATTAATTCAGGGCCGCATGAGCAGTAGGGCTGAACGAACATGTCTCTCTTCCCTCGCTCGACCAGCGGGGGTTGTCAGTTGACACCTCTCCGAGCGCGCTATCGCACACCTCGTCCACGACCAGTCGGAGTATCGGAGAGACCGCCTCCGGTTCCATGGACCAAAGAGCCACCGCAACCGTACTGCCAAAAATACCTGCTTTAAATAAATTGAACTAACAGGTAAATGGCCCGTACTTCTCTCCACGGTAATCTAGTATTCCCTGTGGGACGGGAAACTTTGCCTGTGGCCTGCAACGACAGAAGTCAGCCACGATTCAGTGAAATAAAATACCCACTCGGACCCCAGATTCGCGACCCGCTTGCCCATCATCCACCCATTGACAAATAAAAATGCGCGATAGGTGGACCCGAAAGGCTCCTCGAACGTGAACGACATGTGAACGTCTAGGAATTCCTCGACGTTGAGGTCGAATGTTGTGACGAAGAATCCCACACCCGCCGCGGCCTCTGGTAGACCATCGGACAGCTCACGCCCCTTCCACGCAGAGGTATTAAAGCCTGGGAGATGCCATCCACGGCGCTCGCCGAAGAGGCCGCCCTCGTTAAACACACCCCGGGTTTTGTCGGGAAAGCTGAGTGGAATGAGCTCAGCTTATACAGCGTAGTGTCGCTGGAACTGACCCAGTGTAGCCGCCAACCTTGCCCTGAACCTTCCAGTCGGAAAAGTTGCCAATGTCAAGCGCAAACCCACGTATACCGCGCGGGTTCTTGGACGACTCCGCGTCGTCTTCGTGATGTTAGAATCCGATTTGAAAATTTCCTCAAAGAGTTTGGCACTAACCACCCTCTGTCTCGTTCAGACCCATGTTATCCTAGAATCGTCAACTGGCACGGCCACGGCTCAACAAAAGAAATAACAAACCTGGACGATGGTGATGACATTATCGCCCAGTTTCAGAGCACCGTCTGGGAAAATGAACTTGTCGTCCGTCTCTTCGATGATGTTCATGTTGTTCGTCGAGCTGTAGAATGAATGAATGAGTTATTGTTCATAGACTCGCGCGGCAAGCACTGACTTGCCGTAAGACGTATTCAGAAACACGTCATTGAGCCATACACTCGCGGCGAAAGCTAAAGACTGATGAGGAATTCAATGGAGGCGGCGGACGACAAATAAATACCTTCCCCTCCATTAATTGATAAGTTGACACTCTTCTCCGCGCCGGTAGCGTTGAAGTGTCCGCGCCAGAGAACAATGTTCTCACAACTGAACACAAGGTGAGAGATTCGAAAGCAGGTCAAAGAAGAATGAAAGACGCACAACCCATAGTCGCACCCATACAAAACGCGCCCATCGCCATACCACATCTTCTCGGGTACATTCGTCTCCGTGTGATCCACTGTAATCCACCCCGCATCGTCGAACGCCTCCCCAATTTCAGGCAAGCTATCTCGATACCGCCACCCCGCGAGCTCAGGAACGCGCACGCTCGTGAGCGCCGCACGCGGTCCAAGGTCAAACGTGCGGACACTGCTATCGACATCAGCGAGGTCCCCGCCGCCAATATCCAACCCATTCCACGTAATGGCGCGCACGCCCCGCGGGACGACGACCGTCAGCCTCACTTCCTCTCGCAGATCGCCCCGCAGCGCAAGGCGCCGCCCACCAGCCTCGAGCGCCGCGCCGCGCACGAGGTACGGCCCGCCCACAAGCACCGACGAGTTCGTGCCTATGCCCCAGAAGTTCCGGAATGGGTCCTCAGCAACGCCAGCGAGCGCGGGCACCCAGAATGTCGCCGCGGTGTGCGAGTCGGCGAAAAAGACGAGCTGGGTGTCGGAGTCGTATACAATCACCAGACCCTCCACGCCGGGGAGGAAGGAGATCACGGTTCCCGCGGTGGTGTGCGCCGCCGATGCATGTGGCGGATCGAACCACGGGTTGGGCGTCCCGGTGAGATGGAGGGCAACTTCATGCGCCTGTTCGCTAGGCCCATGCAAAAACAGTACGTCCCGGCCGTCAATCACCCCTGCGAAGAAGACCGCCGCGGTCGAGTACGTAACGATCGAGCTCGCCCCGAACGTGTAATCCACGACGATCGCCTTGGACTGCCGCCCTCCGAAGGTGATGCTGGATGCGACGAGCGGGAGCTGCAACTGTCCTTTCCGTGTGTCGACAGTGAGACTGAAGTCTACCTTTGCACTATGGGGCACGTGAGTACATGTATCCTTTCCTTGTTAAGAGACAGAACACACGTCGATGTCGAGTCATTCTGCCTCACAATATAAAACGCGGCCCCAGAATCGGGATTTTGCAGCAGCGTGACGAAGACGTCGGGATTGGAGCTCGCCGCTGCGAGGCGCTTGCTCGTCCTCGAATCGCCCACCCAGTCGGTCTTGGCAAAGTCGGGCGACGAGCGGACGAAGAGGCCCTGCAGCTTCAGCTCGTCGTACTTGGGCGTGAGCGCCCGTGATTCGGAAATCTGCGAGTGTTCATGGATTTTTTATTAGTCCACGTGCAGTAAGGCGACGAAGACTGAGCGAGGACTACGCACCGGGGCGCCATAGTCTGGGAGTGTTCATTCATTAATAGATCCACTTGCAAGAGGCGAAGGAAGAACGAGTAGAGACTACGCACCGTACGAAGTGTATACCTGACTCAAATCAGTAAAATTCCCAACAGCCAGCTAAGAGATGAACGGTACCCCTCTACCACAACAATCAGCTAGTCCCTTCTCTGCCAAGGAAAGGAATTAAGACTCACGGAAATGGAATCGCTCCCCACGAAGTGCCCCTGCATCCAATCAATCCTCAGTTCCCAATTCTCCCCCAAGAAATTATAAATATGATGCGAAGATCCAAACCCACCCGTAAAGCATGTAATAATTGATCATTTTTGCATTGCTCGCCCACAGCTGTAGATTGAAGACGGACTGGAAGTCAGGGCCCGTGAGTTCGGCGCAGGGAGCGTAACCTGCATCCGGTTAGATCATCAAGGGCTAGGTCAATGGTGTATAAAGGGAAAGGGAAAAACATACCTGGCGCACTAGGCCCCCATGCATCGTACGAGCCTGCTTGGAATTCTACGAAAGTCAGTCAATCGTGGGTCGATAGGATGTCAGAATCGTAACAGAACCAACACTGACCAGGAATATACCACGGCTGACTCGGATTCACTTTGGCGTGATACTCATGGTAAGTGGTCACTACAGGCCGCCACACAGACGGGTGCGAGCAGTCGAAGCGTTGGGGGTATGAGTCCATTCTGCGTCAAAAACGAAAAGGTCCAAGTCATTAAGAGGAATAATGTGCAGCAAGGTGGTTTGGTGGTTGAGACTGACCCGTATAGATCTACCGCGCCCTGAGTTTATATTTATATATACAATTACTTAGGAAGGAATAATGAGATTCGACGTGCCGTCCCATTAATGAAATTTGCGCCTGGGTTGGGGTCGTTGTACGTCAGCGGTACGACGATATCCGACGCGTGGAACACGGCCTTGAGCTCCTCGTAATACTCCCCGTGGCCAGGCGCATCCTGTGTGTACTCGTTATCTGAAATGGTGTGATGCCACGTCAAAGGCTTAAGCTTTCTCAAAGGGTGGACGCACCGAGTTGAATTGCTGCGATGGACGAAGAAAAATCAGCGTCGTTGATATATCCGCGTCGAAGGGGGGGAAAAGACCAACCGATAACTGGTCCCCCGACGTGAATCTGATATGGTGCCGTCTCCTTGATGATGCCCTGGATATAATCCTGCCACGCGGCGGTCCAGTCTGAGTCGTTCGTGCGCAGGCGACCAGCGACTTCAGCGGTGACCCAGTGCGCAATGCCACCGGCGGAGGTTTCCGCGTTTATATACTGGGCGTGAATTGAGCGTCGAGGGATACGAGATACGGCGACGAGAAGAGGATTTATTTACCGGGCCTGTGTGGGGTCAATCAACCGTCTTACGAAATAGTAAGAGAGAAACAAACCGGGACGAACAACAACCCAAATACCCGCAGCCATAGCGGCCTCATAGAGCGGCTTCAAGGCGCGGAACCCGTCAAAGTCGACGACGCCGCGAGACGGGTTGATGAGGCCCATATGCGTATAGATACTGATCGCGTTGAGGCCAGCGGCTTTTGTTTTTTCGAGGATGTCGGGCCAGAGGGAGGGCACAGGGAGGCGCCAGGTGTGGAATTCTCCGGAGCTATATTGTCGCAGTGAGCGTGAGGTTTCCGAGGAGCATGCAAACCGACGCACTGGAGGAATATTCGCTGCCCTTTGAGAATGAGGCTGTGATTGTCAAACCGCACATCTTCCGTACGCTCCTTGAATGAGTTATCAGACTGCAAGTGCGGCTTTGGGTCGGAGACGAGCTATCAACCGAAATCAGTACGCGAAACGCAAGTAACGAAAAATACCTTGGGTGCGAGCTGGAAGATAAGCACACCGACGAGGACGAGTATCACAAGATTAAATCTCGTAGTCCTGCGTGGCCGATTGCGCTGGAAGGTCCCTGGGACCTCAAGTTTACCATCTGCCATTGACGCCCTCGACTGAGTCGGTTCGGGAAGAGCAGCAATTGATGTGATCAGTGATGACGCGGCTTTGGCGAACATAAGCGGCCCTTGCGGCCCGTATCATCCCGCCGCTTTAGGCCCCAAAGTTCAAGATGTGTTTTGATTCATCCGTCAAATTGTGTCGCCGCGTATTTTCGATGGGGCCGAGCGATTGTAAAGACTTGAATAATTAGGGGAGGATCGGAAAAATAACGACGCCAAATCGGTGCCAGTGGTTGGATGGTCCGGAGGTCTTCGAGGGCGGGTAGCGTGTTTTCAAGTCGCAAGTGCTGAAGACACTGAGGCGTCAAACGTGGATATTCCCGTTTTTGAAAGAAGGTAACGTAGCCAAAGGCGTAAAACTGGTTGACATACTTAGTTGTAAGGGCTTTTTTTTATTTTTGGGGGGACTCGGGCATCTCGGGGATGTTCTTAAATACCGACTCGGATCATGATCTGAAAGATGAACGTTGAACGAGTCAATAAACAGGATAGCATCGTAATCGTAGAGAGAGACAAATTTATTACGGTCCGCCAGCAACTGGACCCTCTACTTGTTGTTCAGGTTTGTTTAAGTGCCTCCCTCGCGCTCCACCCGATCGGGGAGTGATAGTCACTCGAATACCCTTTCACGGCCGCCCATGCCGCGTCCAGAGCCGTCACCACTTCTTCAGCTGCATTGACATGGGAGACAAAGATGTCAGGGTAGTGAACTGGGCATAGTGGGAAGCACGCACGCAAGGGACCTTTCTCCAGATCGATGAGGTTCTGCGACGATGGTTTAGAACTTGTAAGCAAGGAGCAAGGAAACTACCACACCTCTTCGATGTGCTTTACACTCGACCCGCCGATGATAACGGCATCCCCTTGCCTCCCGGCGCATCAACGAGTGGTGGGACACCCAACGCATTGCGATCTCCTGCATGGTCAGTCCATGCGCAGTCGCGACGGTGCGGACTTCGGCAAGCGCCGCAAAGAACTCAGGCTTCCAGAACCTGCAGAAATTGGAGGGGCATGAGATGTAGCAGGAGAGTCACCCACCTGCTGCGGTAACTCTGGCGCCAATGAGAAACATATACAAGACCGACAACGGTGCTTTCAAATTCGTACCTTCCCTAGGAGGGTGTCGGGGTCGTACCGCGACCCTGGCTCGGCGTTGGCATCGGCTGAGCTATAGCGGTCGGTGAAGAAGCCTCCGGCGACTTCAAACTTATGTCAAAGGAGGGAAACGACGAAAAGCACGGATCAGTTGGTGTGGACGCACGCGGATTGAAACCATAGAACGCGATATTGAACTTGCGCAACGTGTGGAAAAGCTCTGGCTCGACGAGGCGGTGGATCGCATTATAGATTCCCTGAAACACGCTCGGCTGCACGTATCCACGTTCCTTGCAAGTGACCACCATCTCCGCCACTTCCGAACTGTGGAAGAGCGGGTAAGTGTGGCGAGGTCTGAAAATGGGAGTAACGAACGCCATGTAGTTGCTAATTCCAAAACGCATGAAGTGTCCCTCCCGGTAGAGGTCATCGATGGCCTTGAGCGTTACCTCAAATGGCACCGAACGGTCTGGTCCGTGGAGGTACCAAATGTCAATCTTACTGTTGAGCAAAACCAGAATCAATAATCGGTCGGATTGGGAGTCTTGATTAATGCGTACTCGGTGTTGAGCGCTTTGAGCGAGACCAGTAGGAACTTGCGCAGGCTCTGCGGTCGAGTTGTAAGTCCATGGCATGAGGGACAGAAATACATAAATGAAACCTCAAATGTATGCGCCCCGGTGACCTCCGGCATCAGCTGTTGTTGAGTAAGCGTGAGTGAGTCTGTGGAGGGCAAAAGGTTAAGCATACGCACCGGATGCGCGGGGAGTAGCTTTGTGTCGATCAGGATGCCCTTCTGCTGCCAATTGATGGCCCCAATGAGCTTTTCGGCCGTTCCCAGACCATAAACGCGCGCTGTGTCGATCTGAGGGTGGTTTTGGATTTAAGAAAGAGGGATTAATTAATCCTCGCATACCTTGTGATGCCCGTGCTTGAGGAAAATCTCTATAATGGCCTCAAGGTCTTTCACATTGTTTACCCGCGCTCCCTGCGCTGCATACTCGGGTGCACCGACCGCTAGGGTTCCCTGTTCAAATCATATTAGAACAGGAATCGTGTTGGATCCGCTGAAAAGACGCACCAAAATGACAGGAAGAGCAGATTTGGTGGTCGTGGTCATGTTGTGTTGAAGTTGAAACCTCGAGAGAATTTTATTTGCTAGATACCCACCTTCGAGCCTTATATCAACTTGTTCTCAGTCCAGTGACATCGCTGTGCTGAGTCAGAGTTGCGGCCCGTGCCGACGGAGTAAATAAAATGAAGTTGAAGTTACGTTACTTACAATAAGTATTCCCAAGAGGCCGGTTGCCCTTCCGATGAGTCGGAATCCGCGAGTCAGCACAAAAAAACCTTATGAACCTGAGTGAGACTTTACCATTTTCGTTAGATTTCCGTCGAACTTTGTCCTCGCTGAGTCGGTGTACATGTCGTTTAACTTTGATAACCAATGCCATTGATGTGTACTCCTTTTTTGTGCTTGGTGGGGTCGATATTATATTAAGGTGTGGGGGAAAAATGGATCAACATTTGAACTTAGGCTTTCAACTACAGTGAAAAGACGAGGCCTCATCTGTTTTCATCCTCAATCATTCCGCCAGTGGCCAGCCTCCACAAAGATTACCACACACTCTGTTCTCTTGAGTCAACCTGTACGTACCGGCCTATCTCATCCATCACGATCCAAATCTTTTCTGAAGTCACCACCACTCTCACGTTGGCGTTAACGATCATGTTTAAATCCGATGGGGGTCCCCACGATTTACTCTTGAGGCTCGCAGATTGTTCGATGTTGCCGACCATCTCAGACTCCTTGCGGCACGCGCTCATTTAGTATTACTTAACGGCCTCGACTTGAACTTTTCCTGTAGGTTTGCCGTGGCACGGCATTCACGAGCTGCAGTTGCAGAAAGTCTTTGGTTCCATTCCATGCCTCGAAGACGAGAAGTGGAAATGCAACCTCTCCTTCTTTCAAATGGAGAGCCGCTCGATACACTATCTCGATAGCAACTTCGAGACGCACTAATCGAACTTGAACTCAAACACGCCGAATGCGGAAAATAAATGAAAACCTTTTCCGTCGAGCACGCCAACCTCTCCTATATCCAAGGAACTAAGCTATTCGTCACTTCTGCCTTGGGATTCAGAGCTCTGATTTTCTGGGACATACCTCTCCCCGCGTGGCGCACCTCGAATTCCCGACCTTCAAGTTCTGAGGGAGAAACTGCGTCTCGAAACCGAGGGAGGGCTCTCTTCGGAGCTTGCATTGTATACGTCGATGTCAACTTTATATTAATTGTGTCAATGTGTGTCTTTCCAGGACCCATCATCGTGTCCCGCTGACGAACGTTCTAGTTCGCCATGGATTCTTTATCAATTCCAAGTTCCTGGTACCCACTGCCGATTTTAGGTCCAGGTCTCGAACGCGAATACCGTTCGCGTACCGGATATGTCCGGTGAAGGTATTTCAATCCCTGTCTTCGACAACGTCCTAAGTACGGAAGAATCTCTTAAATCCGGAACAGAACGTATAGTAGTCTCATATGAACAGACACTTCAACTGCAAACTCGTACCTCGTTTGTTGTGAATCTATAGCTAGGTAAGCAGAAGCTGACGAACAAAATTAATATCAAATTATTGATCTGTCGGACTCTAGTGATTTCATTACTCTCGAAAGGGACCCCCTGTAGTGCGGAAACAAAAAAGGGACACATGTTTATCCTCATGAGAATCCGTCCCTCTTGACACCGGTGCAAGGGCGAAAAACAGACTCAGTGGTCCCACCCATTCGGGTCCTTGGAAACGAGGTTCGGCGGTTAATAATCCCCGCCACGGCAAGGAATTCGCGGAGAAAAGAATAAAGGAATCAATATTAAACCAGGTCCGATTCCACGACTGCTCAATGAAATAGGGGCTTGTCTCAATTATCTTATCTTATCCGGGCAGAATGTCAGATCAAACGCTCCACTTGCCGCATTTGCCGCGTTGTCGGACTCGGGACTGGTCTAATAAAAGCAAGCTCCTTGTTTCATTATTTTTGCCTGATACCGCAGCAATGCCACCTCACTGCCGGCAATTCAAAATACCTCCTGCTATGTGCTCAAGTAAGCGTGAAAGATGAGGAAAGCATGGAAGATTTGCATGGCAGCGGCTAGTTTCATCACACTCCGATCATTCTTAAGATCTTCCGATGATCTTTTCCGTTGTCTATCGAGCCCCTTGTCTCTGCCCCTCTCCTAGGCCCTCCTCCCTTATAATCCCCTTGTCGCTCCTTTAATTCACTCTCTTTTACCATGCTCTCTTTCATCTACGGGATTATCTTGACCGTCTGCGCATATGGACTCTTTCAAATCTGTCGGCCTGGGATCGCCTTGTACCGTCACTTACACACGGCTCGGACGACGGGGCTCCCCTTCAAAGTCATCCCATTTCCTCCTGGACTCTTCTCGTTCTTTGCCTTTCAAGTCCTCAAAAAGCTCGGCTTGATGGAACCGGGCACCAAGTTGCACAAGCTGCTCAATATGGGGAGACCGGACGGGTACGAGCTCCACGAGGAGATGGGCGACGTATTCTTGACTGTCTCTCCCATGGGACTCACCATGATTGTCGCCGACCCCAAGGTGGCCATGACCGTCAATGGGAAACGGTCGGCGTTCTCTAAGCCACCGAACACAGGTGCGAATATACCTTTTATGATAATTATACACACCCGACGGTGCGCTAACTATACCCCACAGGAGGTAAGAGCGCTTCTCTCGGGACCGGCCGAATTCATATTAACTGACATGGTTCCATCGCAGCCATCATCAACATCTACGGAAGGAATGTGATCAACAGCGACGGCGACGTCTGGCGGTTCCACCGACGTGTGACGGGCCCAGTATTCAGCGAACGCATTCACGCGGACGTGTGGCGGGAGGGGATGCGACAGACCAAGTTCATGATGCAGTCCTGGACGTCGGCATCGGCGTCCTCGCCTGACACGCCTCTCCGCGCCAATAGCATCGGAGCTGATCTGTTCAGGCTCGGGTTGAACGTCATCACCGGATCCGCGTACGGGACGCCCCTGACCTGGTCCCAGAACCCGCCCTGCGCCGTTCAGACCGACCTTTCGTATTCAGAGTCGATGGAGCAGGTCACGGCGCATCTTATGCCGATTTTCTTAACCCCGCATTCGGCGCTGCGGGTTGCGCGGAAGGACTCGGCGTGGGGAAGGGCCTGGCAGGCGTATACAGCTTTCGGGGGGTATATGCAGGGTATGCTCGACCGAGAACGCGAGAAACCTGCGTCCCCTGGTGAAGAGAACTTGATCACCGCGCTCCTCCGTGCGCAGGTTGAGGAGGACGAGAAACTCGGTCGCGCTATGAGCGAGTCCGAGGTGATGGGCAATATGTTCATTATGCTTTTTGCCGGTGAGTTCGACCGTTTCCCCCTCTACCTGCGTCTGACATATCTCCAAGGCCATGAGACGACGGCCAACACCTTGCACTATGCTCTCCTGTGTCTGGCCTTGCATCCTGACATCCAGGACCTGCTCTTGAAGGAAATTGATTCTATTTACGACCGAGCTCTGAGCGAAGGGCGGACCGAGCTCGATTACGACAAGGACTTTTCGCGCGCGAGATGGGCCTTCGCCACCATGGTGAGTACCGAATATAATTGCTCCGTCCATGCGTCGCTTATGATTGTGCTTCCCAAGTACGAAACCACGCGTGTCTACACCCCAACAGGCATGACGAACAAATGGACCACATCTGATCAAACCATCGCGTTCGACGGCAATTCATATGTGATCCCCCAGGGCACGCGTATCTCCGTCAACGGCTGTGGGATTCACTTCAACCCCAAGGTCTGGGGCGAGGACGCGAAAGTGTGGGACCCATCGCGGTGGATGGTGCCCGGTGGGGAGAGCCCTGGCTTCACGCCGCCGGCGAGTCGCGTGGGGACGCCGCTCCCGAGCCCGTCGTGGGAGCGGCCGACGTTCTCCTTACCTACGCCGCCCTCTTCCCCCTTGGCAGCCATGCGATTCAACGCCGATGACATCGAGAAGCAGAGGCAATTCAACAACATTATTAACGAAAAGGAGAAAGAAAGGCTGTGCTCGGATACGCTCGAGCTCCCGCCTACGCCCCACACGCCGCATTTCCTCCGCCCGCCCTCGCCCGCGTTGTCGTTCATCTCATCCGGCGCGACGTCCCAAGGCATACTCAAACCCGCGCCGGGCACCTTCCTCCCCTTCTCCGAAGGCTCACGCGCGTGCTCTGGCAAGAAGTTTGCCAGCGTCGAGTTCGTGGTGGTCGTGTTCACACTTTTGCGCCATCATCGTGTTGGGCTGGCGTACGCCGACGGATGCACAGACGAGTGGGCCCGGGGGGGTGATGAAGGGACGCAAGGCGGGGGGCATTACGCTGCAGCCGCCCGAGGCGATTCCGCTGGCTTTTACGAGGCGGTGATTTTTTCCATGACGACTAACTACTGTAGACCGGCTGACGGACGCATACTTACACACGAACTTGATACGGATCATGGACTGTTTGCGGAATTCTTTCACCCATTGTTGTATTAACTCACACACTCACTTGTTTTTGCCTACCTTATCACCATCGTATATATTTGTTCATTTCACTGGCGCACTCATCCCTTGAACAAGGAATTCGAACACTGCCTGAAATTGAAACCGCGTCTGGACTACACATTCATGTATCTTCTTCGCCAATTGGATGAGAAGCCGCAAGCTTGCTTAATTATAATTAGCTTTGGATTCGGAGTGAAAGAGAGAGCAAATTACCGGTGTTTCCTAACTAGGAAAGGCCGCGTCGCGCATAAAGTCGTTGCCAAGGCGCTGGACGCGACGGCTCCGGAGGTCTTGAAGACTTTATGTTGAAACCTAAACCTAATTCAAGCCAAAGCCCGTGGCACGTGGTCGCGTCTGAATCCCGCTTTGGTTCAAATGCGATAAGAGAGGTGTCAAGTAACTCAATTCATCGGGCAAAATCTGTTGCACTAACACCGGACTGTCATGGGCGAGGTGTGTAGTTCGTATGTCCGGATCGAGAAACAATTAAAGCGGGGAATGCACTTGGGGAAAGGTTGTAAGTGTGCTAGGGTCTCCTTGACCAATACGTGAGAAGGAAAATATGCATACCTCTGGCTCTGAGGCTGGAACCCCGCTGCGTCCTCTGGTGACCTTATCCGGACGAAGAACACGCCGACTGAGCGTTTGCGACGAATATTCTTGGCGGAATATAAGGTCCATTTGGGTCAAATCACCGCGACAGATTCCGTCTTGGCGCTCACTCACAATTAGACTTTCGTCGCAATAAAAGGCCGCTGATTTTGACTTCACGGAGAGCTTCCAGCCAACTCCCGAGATGCACTTTGGTTCAACTACCACGATCGTCATTGCGCTCTTCTTCGTCCCGTCGCCCGCACTCAGCAGAAAAAACCGTCTCGTTACCCGCGGGTTGGATGTTCTGAAGCCACTGCCCACCGCTGGATCCAGCGCCACTCAGCAGACGGGGATTCCGACACTCCAGTGTCCGGGGTCGACCGTCGCGTGTGCGCGGCATAGGCAGGACGCAAACGATGGCGTATTCAGCATGCCCACCTTCGAATGCATCGACACCGACGTCGACTTCCGGAGTTGTGAGTACCATTACTCCAGCCGCGTTCATTGCAATTCATCGAAGTAAATTAAATATGGGCGTATCATCGCAGGTGGAGGGTGCCGATTTCCTGCCAAGGGAGAGGAGGGAGGGCAAGACTGCACCAAAATCGCGGGCGTGGCGGAGGCCGCGTGCGAGTGTGGGACTTGCATCGTGCGCAGTTGCAGACCGGGATACATCCAGGACAGCACCGGCACATTTTGCGCTTGGCATGGACTCGAGGCGGATGGTGAAGTTGACCTACGGAATATTCCATTGAACGGATGTCAGCGAGGATTCTGGTCGTTGTTCTTTGAGTGAACTTCGGGCTCTTGGGCGCGCAGGCTGCTTCTACTCTCTCTCTCTCTTGCACAGTGGAGCTTGGGACTTTGTATGATCATGACTTATAGTAATGTCGTTTTAGTTCATCACCGTGTGAAACGACGCAGTAAACCGCGTTATATCGTATCTCTGAAGCAGATAGCACAATAGTTCACAACCGCACACTAGGCATTATTTATTGGTTTTTTTAAAGGTATTTCTGGTTGTACATACAGTTCAATGCGAAGACCCCACAGCAATCCAACAGACGATCGACAAGGAAAGATTGACTCAGGCACTACATGATCCCGCCAACACCGCTCCCGCCCGGAGCGAGATGAACAGGCCCGGGTCCAACGCCATCACTCGGGGCGGTGGGTACAGCAACTGGGACAGAGGGCGCGTCGTCGGCATGGCCCGGGGTACCGTCTTTGGAATGGCTGTGACTATGCCCGTGCGGGTGCACGATCTTGTCGACGAGTGCGCCGATACCGTGTTTCTTGTGCTCTTCGACCGGGGGCTGTTTGAGGATGAGACGATGAGTCAAACAAAGGAAGGCGTAAACACGTACCTCGGTCGAGGGTTGCTGGTCAGGAGAGGTCGCCGCCGATTGTTGGGGCGCAACACCCGGGGTGGGGTTTACGGAGGCCTTGAGAGCAAAAGTGTTAGCCTAGGACTAGGAATGACTGGCACGGTTGCATACGTTGGTGGTAGCGGGGTGGGAGGTGGAAGCTTCAGTCATGTTGTTTGATGGACGGACATGGACGAGCCCGCCCTTTATACCTGGCAGCAGGCTCCGATCTGGGTGTTATCGCGTGGAGGAAAGGCGGTCATGGTGATGTCAGTGACAAGAGCATGTGGTCCAGGTACAGTCTAAACCGGGAAAAGCAAGTTGTTGAGGTCGAGCTTATCGCGCCTGATCGCGGTATTACTTCAATGAGTTGAGCTGTGCTGAGTTGAGCTGTGCTGGCTGCCGTGGGTGGGGATTGGGAATGAGCCGGAGACGATAGCGTTCGGAAGCGGACTTGAGTTGAATCGAGGAACAAAACTCGGGTAATCCCGGGATATCCAAGTGACGTCACTTCTAGCTGCCAGGACAACGAATCGCACAAACCCAGTTTGAAACCGAATGCCACGCTAAAACCTGTCTGAAGCACTTCGATTTAGGCGGAAATAATGAACGTTCAGTTTGGAGACCCACGTTGAATGCTTCAGAATGTAATATCGTTTAGCTATATTCGATGAGTGGAAGCATATTTATTTATCTTGAGGGCTACGTTAATTGTGCTGATGGTAAAGGGAAATAAAGTTATGGGGCCGCCTCGAATACTCAAAATACAACGCCCTTCGCCTTCAAGCGGTCGGTTCCATCTTCGCCGAGAAAGGCCGCGTCGCACCCTGTCGCCCGCAGCGTCTCAAACAGTGTTGCCATTTCAGGCGGACAGATGTCGCTGTTCTCGTGAGCATCAAATAGGCGAAGAAACATCCATCGAGGACTGGGACTCGGTGAACTTTCTCCGACTCGCGATCGCAACATTGCAAAGAAAAGCTCGTGAGGGAACCGCAGCGGGAATCCGTACACGAAGGAGGTGAGGTTGGGACAGAGGTATTCATGAGACGTCCCCGATATTGTGAACGCCTCGAACAGGACGGACTGCTTCTGCTGAGCCATCACATCTCCGTCGGATTCGAGGAACAGGGATGTGAGGTTCGGAAGCGATTGGAGGACCATGATGAGCTCCGAGGTGATGGCGCAGTCCGTTAAAGACAGCTCCTGCAGGGAGCAGGAGGAGCGCAGGATGAAGGCAGGGAGCAGCGACAGGAGGGATTCGGAATTGTATACACAATGCAGTGTACGAAGGGATGGTGCAGTGAGGTGGATGAGGAAGCCGGGTTTTTCTATGCGGAGGCGACAGAGGTGGTTCATCACCACAAGATCATTTGACGACGAGTCGTCAAAGCTCTCGAAACCCAAGACACAGTCGACGAGATTCGGAGCGGCCTCGAGAATCTGGATTTGCCGGGTCCAGGCGTATGTCCCACGATAATGGGTGATTTGGTGCCACGGAATGGTGACAAACGGTGAATAAATTTCAAATCTCCAGTCACAGAGGATGACTTGCCGCAACCTCGCAGCCGCAGAGAAAATATCTGGTATTTCGGTATCATAGGCTTTAGCAATTTCAAGCTTTTCCAGCTGATCGAGCTGCATGTCCACGGGGTGCAGCCATTTGAGTGGCGTGCGAGGATACAGGTGGTCGAAATGCAAGCACAGGCTACGCCAACGATTGCTATGTGCAAAGACAGGATCCAACAGCGGGATGCTGACGTCCGGTTGGATGTCCCGCAAAATAATGTCCAGAGGCGCATTTGCAGATCGATGGAGTTGGGCTTTGACTTGGGGCAGCAGGATACGGCTTCTAACAGGGAGGGTCGAAGACGGAATTGTGATGGAGCTCCAGAGAGGCGCGTATCCCAGTGCAGCGTGTCTCCAAGCGCGGCATATATGACCGAGATGCCACGGAGGGTTCGCGATATTTCCTTCGTTCGCTGTGGTTTCTTCGTCGGGTAACACCGCCGCGGCGAATATTTCGCACAGCAGCTCCTGTGGCACGCGGCGAACCGAAGAGATAATAGCCCTGTGTTGGCGGACGCGTTCCGCAATCTTGTCGCGGCTGCGCATGAGTTGGGCGAGTGTGATCGCTAAACTATTTATCTGAATATCTAAAGCGTCCACTTGGGCTTGTCCATTCGAGACGATGTCGCGAATTTGAAGCGTTATTTTTTCATCTGGGACCTCGTTGCTGGACAACAGGTCAGAAAGAGCGAGAGATGATTCCGTTGTCTGTGGAAATTCCAGCTGGGGGATGGTAGCCGGCGCCCCGCACTTCCAGCAAGGGCGGGTCATGCTAAGACACTGGGTGGAAATCGTTGACTGTGTCGCGCTGGGAGGTGGTAGTCGCTAAGCAACCTGGAGCATGTGACCTCGACGCGCACGTAAGGGGAGACAACCATGAGCAAACAAGAATAATCGAGAAAATGCATTCTTGGCCAGAGGAATATCTGTCGCGACGGCTTTCTCTCGCAAAGGAGAGCATTGCATCTGTAGCTCCGACTCGTTGAGCTTTTAATTACTGCGGTGAGTAGTGGACTTTCTCTGAGACAAAACCGACCAGACGTTTTCTTCGGGCTAAAGACTAGGCGCTAGGCTTAGCTGTGTCTGGTTATTGACTGCAGGTTGATTTGCTGGGGCAGGAAATTCTGGAGACAACTGAGTGTATACGTGGAAAGGAAGGAAACGCGAACAATCACGTTATAGGTCCAGATACGGAAATTGAGGCACCAAGAAAGAGGCGGAGGTTTACCGGAAGTTTCTCATTTTACCCTTTGTTTCGTGTTCTCCCCAGTAGTGCAAGGAACGGACTCCGCCCGGCGTCACGAAAGAGTCCGGAATTGAGGGCTGGAAAATATCGCGGCTACTGGCGACAGACCCGATGCTAAAAACCCATGTACTTTTCTTTCTGTTTTTTCCCTGGCGAGCTGAACGAGAAGAAAGCACATCAACCCTGTCCGTGCGACTTCTAAGCTACATTTTGCCCCGTAGTTTTCACCCGTTTTCGGCATGCAATTACGCGGGCGCGAATGATTCGATCATCGATAACACAGCCAAACTTACGACTGGACCAACCGCATCGATGGCTTCCTACTAGCCTGTTCCACGCCCTGTCGCGGGGGGTCTCGGCTCCAATGAAAAACGACACCGACTGCGCGCGCGACTGGCTGCGCTTACGGTGCTCTCAAGAATGTACAAGAAACCTGGAAGGAACTCCCGGAGTCCCGAAGGGGGGGGGGGGGGGGGTTATTATACTCGCGTGGTCCAAATCTGAACGACGAGTTTACCGAAGACAAACGAGTAGTAATGTACGGGTGGTTATCCTTACATAAACTACAGGATCGAAGTAAGTACTAAATACAGATAGAACCCTCATACTCTTTGGGCCCTCTTACACTCCATCAGTGGTCTGGGCAATATTTCGCGGTCTCTGAGCCCCAGTCCTTTCGCTAGTTTCCAACGACGCCTTCCGCCGCTTTTGCCGTCAGATCCAACTCCCCAAAGTACTCAAACTCCGTCTGCTTACTTACTTCGTCTGACTACTCGGAGTACTTGCTTACCGACGCAGCATCGTTCTCACCCGCATTGAATTGAGTAAGATTCTTACCTCGGCATTGAAGCTCGCGACAAATCGATGAATCGTGTACACATTGTCTGACTGTTTTGGAATCGTATGCACTGACCGGGTTTGCACGCAGTTCTTCTCATCAGTATCGTCCGGCTCCGAGACGTTCTCTTCGACAAACCCTCTCAGAGCTTCGCGAAGACCAACGTTAAACATACTCTATCTATTTACGCTTTGCTCACACCGTGATTGGGCAAAGGGAGGATCTTCCGCACATCTCTCTCACGTTAGGTTGGAGTTTGAACAGGTACCTCTGCATCAGTATCAGCCCATTTGTTCAGCTCAACCCCAGATCAGATACATATCTCATCTCCGGTCCTTTGTCGTGAGTGCATTCCGCGACGAGCGCCATGAATTGTTTAAACCTTGTGACACAAACTCAGGCACCGTCTGTACATGTATACTCGATGCAGAGATCATCCACCATTTCGTGAACCCCCAGCCCGAGCCCTCTCCTGATGTTAATTCAGGCATCCTCAAGCCGTCGGAGACAGTACACCGCAGCTGTTTCACTCATATAACCCCTTGCACCTTCGTCCTTACGTCTTTGGCCCATTTCAAAAGTGGCCTTGGTTTCCCATCTTCCTGGTGCCCACAGTTACAATGGCTTGAGTTCTATTTGCTCGCGTCCAGGACCACCTCGTAGCTGTTCGGCCGCCCGGTACCGCATCTCTACGATCTTCGGCCCATCACGAAGGGCTTAGGGTTCGAATTCTCAGGCGGTCGTCCGAAATGCCTCAGCAAGAGCCTTTTTGGCGACCTCCGTGGAATAATTGGTCGATGTTAGTCAACCTTCAAACCCTCATTCGCTCCGCAACACAAAAAGACGCCAAAACAAATTTAAGATGCTGTTCAAAGATAACAAATCGCACCTTGCACACCTTTTCCCGTGGGATTGCACCGTTTTCTTTTCCCATCCCTCTCTCATACCTCCGTAAGTTTTATAATTGAATCCAGGCATAAATGGACCGAGCAAACGTATAAAAGGGCGACCCTAGCTCAAGGAAACATCAAGCCTCTTACGAAGCTCTACATCTTCTCTCATCTCACACAATGTTCTCTAAGGTCCTCCTCCTTGCCCTCATTCCCTCCATCCTCGCCGTCGACCACGCGGTCCAGGTTGGCGCTGGAAATGCTCTCGCATTCTCCCCGACCACCATCGTCGCCGCCGTCGGTGATACCGTAACGTTCACGGTGTAAGTATTATAGAGCATCTGGATGACATCCCGCTCATCACGCTTTGCAGTGTCTCGCGCAACCACTCCATCACTTCTACCAACTTCTCAGGCGCGGTGTGCCCTCCTCCTCCTGGCGGCGTTGGCCCCAACGCATTTGACTCTGGCTTGTAAGTTTCAGGCGCCTCTTCAGCCTTGTGGCAACTAATAGCATCCGTTCAGCCTCTCGGACCTCGACGGTAAGCCACTGCTCTGCTAGCAACTTCGTCAATTCGAGCCTTTTTCAGGGTCCCAGCCCACCTTCACCTACACCGTTGTCGACACCGCGCCCCACTTTGGCGCCTGCATGCAGGCTGCTGGTGCCCACTGCCGTGAGTCAATGTGAATTCCAGGAATTCGGGTTCTCTAATAATGATATTTTACCGTCAGGCGCGGGCATGACTTTTGCTATCAACCCCACTACCACGGAGACCTACGCTCAGTTCCTCGCTAACGCCAAGGCTTCTTAAATCGGGACTACTTTGTTAGGGTTGAAATGATGGGCGACGTCCGTTCATGGGGAAATAGGGAATTGAATAAATAACTGGGGCTAAATGATGTCCGATGTGCTCAATCTGGGGTCGAGTGACTTTGTGGGCACTGAATTCCTTTCTACCATGCTTCGCAGGTGGTGAACCGTTGTTGATGATGGCCGATGTCTCGGCATCGTTCGGCCAAATGCGCGTCCCACCGAGACTCGCCTTTCTTTTTTTTTTGGTGGGACGCATGATAGTTTGGGGGCATCCGACATCAGTTGTTGGCGCCGCACTGTTGTATCAGAGGGAAACAATGAACCTCCGAATTTTATCGTCATCACCTCGGGGAAATGCCTTACACAGTGGCATTCTGGTTTAGCTGTCAAAGAGCCAATGGCCCAGCGCAGCAGAGCTAGCAAAGCACTGAACTCTCGAGGCTGGAGACGCCGAGCTTTTGTGCGACCAAGGTCTGTTCCAACGGTATGCACCGGCCGATCGCCCGCCGCAGCGCCGCTCACCAGACAGCCATAAGCGGCTGATAAGCCTCTGCGGGCGGGCGTGGATCCTGTGTAAGATCCGGTGACCGGCTATGCCCATCGCTGAAGGTGACACATCACGATCGATTCATATCACACGGCATGATGCCCGCACCGGCGCCTAATCGGTTCCTTGTTAACTGCGCGTGCGAAATCATCGGGCGCAGTTTGAGCGCACGAGCGCCCTCCTTCTGACTTGCACCCTCCATTGACAGCAAAGTCAGTTGAAGCCCGAGATCACCCTAGAAACCAAGAGATTCGAGGACGATGAACCTCCTCTCGGCCAGTTCGTGATACAAGAAGCTTCCCAGACTTGCCGCTTATACTGTGGTATACAGACATATCGGTGCCTTTTTTCCCCAGGCGAAGGATTTCGTCATTACGGGAGGGAGATTCGAGAGCATAACCCATGTACATCGGACCCTTACTCCGTTTCCAGGTCATTCGTGCATATACGCATTCCGCAATGGAGCTGACCTTTGATCTACATAGATTTTCGGGAGATTACACTGGGAGACATATATCTGTGTCATGAGCTGGTGGTTCACCGCAGATGCCGAGGCGGTCCGCTGAGACGAATTTTCTCTTCCGGAATCCGGGGATCAAACACGCGAATGACGGCGATATTGTACGAGGGCGAGGGCGCAGAACAGGTTGGTGCCAGTCTTCCCCGGGCGTAAACTTATTAATGTAATTTCCCAGCAATGGCGGGAGGAGGTCTCACGCTATTCGCGACTTCGGTGGAGATTTTCGGCTCTTTTTCAGCTTGTGTGAAATTTATATTCCGAGTTCTCAGACATCCCAACATTGCTCAACTCCTTGGTGTAGTAAGCTCCGGCTTGCATGCAGCGGTTTTCCATGACGGTCTGTCACATACTCATCGGGCTTCAGAGCCCCTCACATCTGCCCCACTGTCCCAGATTTAATCCCATACGAAGAGGTCCTGCAGAAATATAAAAGTTCCCACTTCTTGACGGTGGACTTTTGGGCATGTATGGTATGTTTCCTTATCCGCATCAGCAACAACAATGTCAATTCGTCTACAGGAGACCGAATTCAGGGTGAGAACGGTCTTGTTTCACAGCCGTGCAGCTCATTTAGCGACAGGACGTGGATCGATATATGGCATCTTCATCCAAAAAACAATTGGTGAGAGGAAGGCCTACGCGTGACTCCTCCAATTGATCATTGCTCAGTACTGGACCGATTACACGGTGTGGATACGTCCTTCGACGCGCCGTCTGTGTCTCGACCTTTCTACTGCCACATCCTACGTTCCGTTATATCTCGCCGACGTGGAGCCACGTCAACATAGGGGTTCTCAGCCACCCCAAGACTCGGAAATAATATCTTCCCTATCGCACCAAGATTATCACAGCATCTGTTACTGGCATCTGTGCCAGTTCCACCAGTTCTTGGTTCCACCTGAAATGCCAGTTAGGCTGGGGTCTGTCAGCCGTTTAGCAAACTCGAAATATGACAACTCGCTTGAAGTTGGATTTCTCCCAGAGCTTCGGTTGCGTGACTTTGGGTGGAATACAGCCGATATGTTCCCGGACGGCATGCAAATTGTGTACGTTGCATCGTGCCACTTTAATATCCCCTTCTCACTATGCTCACCACAGCGTACCAAACGGAACAAGTGTTGTACTCATGGACAATGGTTGGATTCGGTCCGTCATCATCCCCTTCATATCTCGGCCCCAATTAATACAACATTGCGGTCGTCGATAGGGTGAATTCCGACCAGGTTGGTGAGTTGTACCGTCGGCGAATATGCGCCGAGCCTCGTTATGCACGATCCTGGCTAGCCCACGCCAATCATATCTTCGACTCTCTTGATGTCACAGCCAACTTCGATGATTATTGTAAGTTCAAGTTTGGTGACGACATTTTTTTACTAACGGTAACTCGCAGTCCTGACGGACGTCATACATTATTGGCTAGGATTCTGGGGGGGAACAAAAACTATCCCACCAGGTTATCTCTTTTTGTGCCCGTTGGACACCCTCTGCGCCGACATGCCCGGAGGATTTCGGGTTCCCGACTGCCCCGCGTATTGGTCGTTCGACCGGTCGGGAATTCAACGTCTGCGATCAGAGGATGCAAAAAGGCTTGGATTTCCCACTATCGAAGTCAAGATCGAGGTTTGGGGGAAGTTCTGGGACAGCAGTGTTTACGCTGGTATTGCCCAATTCCACGAGGCCCAAAAATTCGATCCTCGCGATTTGGAGGCAGAATATCCGCTTTTTCATGTGGATTGTGGCCGCGAGGCTTTGTCTGCACGAGGTCAGTCCTCTTTGTGTCGTTTCTGCGGATATTTTAACAGTTAAAGGAGGCACAAGGTATTGTGGCAGCGCAGCTTTTTTAACTGGAGGAACGGAGAGATCCGGTGCCTAAATTATCTTTGAACTTTGAAGCCTTTGCTCACGATCTGGGTCTCAGATGTCTTGATGACTTTGAGCACCATAAATCAGAGCACTCATTCAAAGTTGAGCCAAGCACAAGGAGACGGGCAGAGCTGTGGGTACGAAGGTGGCGCCCCACTATCTCCAAGTCGCTCTAAGTCACTCGGGGAAAACGACTCGGCTTCTGGTGAGCGATACTAGCGCGCACTCACAGCAGACGCTAAATTTCGGTACACTGCTTCGCAGCACCAAACATTCCGTGGTGCCACTTTGACGAGGGGGAAAAGCTTGCACCATCAAGAAACCGGAACATCGTCATGTGTGTGCAGTTTCTTCTCATTTTCGCTAATAGCATTATATCGGTGTATCGTCACTGGTCTGGTGGAACGTAGAAACTCAATTCACGCAATCGATATCCTCCCTGCTGCCAACTTCGCGCCACATGCTTAATAGAAATTCCCGGATCTCCCTCTTTTTTTCTTCTGGAGTGCAGATTCCCATCCATGCCAATGGTCTTCGTGCACGATTCCTTCCCGATGGGTACCCACTGTTTCTTTCTCTGCAGGATTTTTTTTTTTTGCGGGGTTGCGGCAAGTTGCAGTGTTGCACGGATTTCGGAATCTCGATGGAACCAGAGGGAGCAGGATTTGTTCGCCGCTGTTTCCGGTGAATGTTGATCGCTCCTTTTCCAAGAACCGAAATTTGAACACTTGTGAAGTTGGTTGAAAAGTTCAATAGTTTTTCAAATTGACCTCCTAAGACTTCATTATATTCCCTGAAACCAAAACTTAGCTTCCGCTGATAGTCAACGACGTTCATTTCATAACCGACGTTCATTTTCATAACCGACGTCGAAGGTTGAACGTTGAACGCTAACGTTGAACGTTGAACGGTTGACTGAACGAACTTGCGAGTCAGTGAAGACTCCGCCGCCTCCTTATCCGACACTGAAGGGCAGCCCTCAACATTAATATTCGGTGTTCTTCTATCACCATCACGAATAGATTTTTCTGCGCGCCCCGCGTAGTACAGCATAAATCGGGCCATTAGAGCTGTGGCAACCGCTGGTTTGTGAATTTCTGCTGGAAAACGGTGCTCCACCCAGACAAAAAAAATAAGCCCCAGAAACCTTGAACAAAATGCCATTCCTGATATACGGTCATTATTGATCTTGACGCGCCAAGTTCGCTAAGATTAGGATACGGGAGGGCCAGGAGAGTCGCCGAGGACGACGTTGAGCGCGATGAGCTGGAAGAATAGTCTCGTGCACAGCCTCTCTCGACATCCCAATCTGGGAACCCTGTCGTGAGAGTCTGGGCCTAAGCCAGCCGAATAACCGTACCATTGCACTATCAAAAAATGATTTATTTTCTGAAGCTTTTGACATAAGTTCCCACCGGTGGGAACTTATGTCAAAAGCTTCAGAAAATAAATCATTTTTTGATAGTGCAATGGTACGGTTATTCGGCTGGCTTAGGCCCAGACTCTCACGACAGGGTTCCCAGATTGGGATGTCGAGAGAGGCTGTGCACGAGACTACTGGAAGAAGCCGGTGTTCTTCGTATTGGGAAGCCGGAGCTGTGTCTTCTTTTGGATTTCCGTCCGACACGAACAATCTGCGGCGCTCCAGAACCAAAACCCACGCAAGTCTAAACCAAAAAAAACTGTTTTTCTGCGGTTGCCAAACAGCTCTATTTTCACAAGTGGAAAGCCCCTCCTCGTGCGCTATGGCGACTCTTGACAACACGTGATACCTTCAGCTAGGGCAGTCTGACCCAACCTCTCCACCGAATTGGGCTTCTTTTCCAGGCAATCGTGATCTCAGCGGTGTGAGGGCTTCCAATTATTCCCTGGTACTGCGGTTGACAATAAACTTGAATGTACACTCTATGGAGGTGGGCGCCGACCGAACTACCCCTAAATCGTCCTGATTCTCCCCAGGCCTGGTTTTAATTCCGAATATACTTGAGGAGAGATTCGGCACGGATTGTAGTTCACTAACATTGTATTATTGTCGTCGGACTCAAGGTGGCACAAACGCAGGTCACCTTTGTCATCGTGTGTGTTACATGCCCGCAGCCAATTCTGACAGGTGCACACCTTTTTCTCCACTCCTCCTGAGCCCTCACCGACGACGTGTTGTAGTTCGCAAACCCCTGTGACGGCGACCAACCCATCCATTTTAGCGTACTCGTAGTACTTACTTCACTAGGAAGCTCCGAATACGTCGGATGAGATCTTACTTGCTCAATAGTTTTGATACATAGCCGATGAGTCTGACAGTCCCAAAATGCCATAGGACGACTTGGAGGCACACCAGTTTTGTTGCTCTATGCAGTGCAGAATTTTGTGGCGTAACACAGTGTAGAATTCAAGTACAAAATAATGGTTTAGAGAGAACGTAGAGCAAGATTTATAGATACATAGTCACGGCAGTGATACGCACAGTTCAAAAAAAGTTGAGATGTTCGTTAACGTTCCACGGGACGGGGAAGACTTGAAAGCGATGTAGGACAAAGTGGAAGAATAATAGAAGAGAAGAAAAAAGAATATTCCATGGAGATAATTTGGACGGCGAAGGGCTGCAGAAAAAGAAGAAAGCGAAGCATTGACGCTTACACATCGCGGAGGCTTGGCCGCGTAGCAGTCATGAAGATGACGAAAAGAAGTGGGCGGAAGAAAACGGATCACCGGGTTGGGCAAAAGTGGTGCCATGAAGATGAGTGTGGAGAGACCTTGACAAGCAAGGTGATAACAAACTTTGCCTACCGTGCGATTTTGAACTACGTTTCCAGGTGATACTAGTTCCGCTTGGGTTCCGGAAAACTGCCCTGACAATCTGACGAAAAAATCCTCATTATCGAGGTTTACTTCTCGTGGGCAAAAAGGCAATCACCTCGCCTCTCATATTGCTCACTCTCCCTATCAGATTGCCCAGAGTCGAGACAAAGCCCTTGGCTTCGAACTTCGCTTCCACCGATATCAGTGAACGACGTTCATTTTCATAACCGACGTTGAACGTTGAACGTTTGGCCCGAACTTGCGAACCAATGAAGCCTAATGAAGACTCCGCCGCCTCCTTATCCACCGGGAACTGCCGCCCTCAACATTCGGTGTTTTCCATCTACGCAGAGGAGCCGGTAGTAACCAGATCACGAATAGATTTTTGCGCACCGCGTAGTATAAATCGGGCCATTTTCACAAGTGGAAAGCCCCTCCTCGTGCGCTATGGCGACTCTTGACAACACGTTGGTACCTTCAGCTTGAAATTATAGGGCAGTCTATGACCCAACCCCTTCACCACAGAATTGGGCTTCTTTTCCAGGCAGTCGTGATCTCAGCGGCGTGAGGGCTTCCATTTATTCCCTAGTACTTACTACGGTTGACAATAAATATAGACTCTATGGAGGTGGGCGCCGCGCGAACTACCCCTAAATCGTCCTGACTTCTCTCAGCTGGGTGCCTTCAGGCCTGGTTTTACTTCCGAACATACCTGAGGAGAGATTCAGTACGGATTAAATCCTTGGTAGTTCATCAACATTGAATCCTTGTTGTCGGGCTCAAGGTCGCACAAACGCAGGTCACCTTCGTTATCGTGTGTGATACATGCCAGCAGGCAATCCTGACAGGTGCGCACCTTTTTCTTCACTCCTCCTGAGCTCTCACCCACGACGTGTTGTAGCTTGTGGTTCGTAAACCCCTGTCAATGGCCTACGACGGCGACCGACCCTTCCATTTCAGCATACTCGTACTTGATAACAAACTTTGCTAACCGTGCGATTTTGAACCACGTTTTCAGGTGATACTGGTTCCGCTTGGGTTCCGGAAAATTGCCCTGACAATCTGACGAAAAAACGTAGCACCCTCATCATCGAGATTTATTTCTCGTAGGCGAAAGACAATCACCTCGCCCTGGACCATATTACTCACTCTCCCTATCAGGAACTTCATCGCTCTTGCGGTTCAGCTGTTCGTTTAAAGTTGTTATTCCTGCGTCACGTCGCTGACCTTCTCGTAGCTTTTACTGCTATCGAGTTTACCGTGGTGAGTCTCGCCCGGTCTCCATCAAGTTATTCTGCTCACCTGTGGGTTTTTGATACAGTGAGCAACGGAAGCTGGCTCGCCAGCATATTCCTTGTCCGTCAACTATTTCCCCCTTGGGTGTAGATTGATTCATTGAATAATAAATAGGCTCTCCTCGGCGTTGGGAGCTTTGGTAGGGATCAAGTTCACGCTCGTTCTGCCTGTTGATTGATGTTCAACCACACTCAGTTGCTTTATTTGGTGAGTTCGAATATCATTACGAGCACCTCCGCTCACTATTTCCAAGTGTACACCACGCAAGCGTGCGGGGAATGTTTATCCATCCAACGTGTGCTTATCCACTTACAGCTTGAAAATTTCGACATTTACAGAACTTGCCACACTCAAAGTGCGTCGGCATTCGCGTATTTCTTGTTCACCTTCTTACCCGATCATGATGTCCTCAAAGACCCTGTCTATGAGCTGCAACATTGCCGCTGCGGTGACCGATGCCTTAATCTCGGCGTTCCTCGTTTACTATTTGTATATTTCCAAGACGGGCTTTGAAAAGACAGACGACCTGATTAACCGATTGGTCTGCGTTCTCCAATTTTATTCAGTCAGTAGAACCGATTCTAATGCTTCGCAGATTGCATTTGCTTTCAATACTGGTAGGTGACCCTTTCAGCCAGGCTTCTCTCATTTCACCTCGAACAGGGCTACCGACCAGCATCTGCGCTCTGTTGGCGTGCATTTCCGTCCGTTGCTCCGTTGATTTCCCCCAGCGCCCGTTTCACACCCTTCACAGATCAATGTATGGCCCGACACGTTCATTTATATCTTTTGGTTCCTACTCCGTACGGCTTGTTCGTTACTCTGCCACACTTCGTTGACTGACCCCATCGACAGAGGGCCGATGTAAGTTTGACTACTCACTCCACGTCGTACTGATTCCAAAACAATTTGAAGTTTACACCAACACACTCCTAGTGTCGCTCAACACGCGGGACTACCTCCGCTCGATAACCGCTCCAGGAACTTTCCAGGAGTTCCCGCTATCGGGACAGCCGGTGCGCAATCTTCTTGTCTGCCTGTATCACTCCAATAAAAGATGCGGTGTTCTCTTCAGTCGGCCCACCTTTCCCACAGGGAGGCGATCGCGATCCGCATCGACACCACCTGCGCCAGCCGGCGGGACTTCGTGAGCCCTTCCTGACACCCCCAATCTCGGGCACGCGCCTCATAATTCCTTCCAAAACAGGATCTCAAAATGCAACATCCTTCTGAGAACGATAGTACGCGAGAATGAAACACCAATGTTGCTTCTTCAGATGGTAGTTAGTTATCTTAACATCCGCCGGGTGGTCCAGGCGAACGAATGTTCTTGTTCAACCTCGACTGTCAGGAACTCACCCACTCACTAATGGCTCCCGCGTGGCAGGCGTACCTATGCTTCCGCTGTAACATTTATCACTTGGAGGTGGTGTTCAAATAATCTACTTTTGTTTGTTCAGTGGTCAAAGCTTATTGGACTCGCGCACGTATTCAATAAAAGAGACCATCCATGGGAGCTACCAGGCGCCATTGGGCAAACGATTCAAACCAGGGCGTGTGCCCGGTCCGAGAACCCGCATTGGGCACTGCAGGGGTGCCAGTCGCGCTGTTCGTCGGTGCCACAGACGTCCGGCTCGCAGTCCCGTCACTCAAAAATATATCCGTCTGGGGACCTGCACAGACGCGTCGTTTAAAGATGTGCATAAGGAGTTACAGCAGACATACAGCGCACCTTCAGCAAAACCCAGGACAGAATTATAAGCGGGCGACTTGGGCAACCCATGCGAGTCGCTCCCGCTCACAAAAATGTTGCTGCCATCGAACTGATTCCAATATATCATCTGTCGAGCGCCGGTTGTGCAGTTATCTGGCGTGTCTTCGCACCACGTTGGAGGAATTGCCGGTGCGAGCGCGGAACCGCCCGTTTTTCCTACCACCTTGCAGCGAAAGCCTAATATGCGCGTGAGAAATAAGAAACCGAGTTGGTTTCAGCCGAGGCTCACCTTGCATGTACATGTTCGGCTCACCGCATCTAGTATGATTGGTGGGGATAAGTAATGGTATAGCGTCAGTCAAGAGAGATTGAGCCGCACCCGTTCGGGACCCAACCCCACTGCAGTTATGGTAATCTGGTCAATGATGCTTTTGCGGAACGGAAAAATACGGTGCGTACAGCACAAATGCAACCCGCCTCAGGACATGCTGGCAGATTCGGGACGCCATACGTCGCAATACGTTTCCAGGGCGTGCTGTAAAATCAAGGCCCTGGATGAGTGCATGGTACGGCCGAGATAATTGGCACCCACTGGTATAATGTTGTGAAGACGACGAGATTTTCAGGCGTCACAGCTGAAAGCTCCGACTTCAAGATATCAGGCTAACTAAAATTCCCAGAATTAGAGCACACACCTGGTAAGAGATCGCAAACGCTGTCCCTGCCGCCATGCTCTCGTTCTGTGTATGTACTTGGCCCAGAATTAGTATTCGAGTATTTATTTAGCTGTATGGCGCGCACTATTCAGTTCCGTGATGCAGTCTAAACCGCCAAGGCCATCCGTGTAGTTCTGACCGTCGCCGAAAGCAGCCGTTCGCGCCCCACCGAAAGAAAAAGTCGTGAATGCTCGGTTCACCGCAAGCTCCACCGTGAAGTTGCCATTAGCGGGCCTGTAAGCTGGTGTAAGCGGAGTCTATTGGCGGTGGAGTGAGGAGACTAGCAGTTCCAGGAAATCCCCTTCATCGGGAGGAAAGTCGTCGCACTACTGGGGTAAATAGGCTGGCAGATGGAACGATAATGCGACTGACGCCATTATAATGGTGAAACCACCAGTCGTCTTTGGTCATCTAAGGTGAAATGTTCGCTTTCAGCCGATCCACCCTCGAAGGTCACGTACGTTGAATAAGGGATTCACAATGGCGTTTGTGTTTTCGTCGTCGAATCCCGGGATCGTGCCGTTTAAGCAATACATACCTGTGCAGTTTGCGTCAAAGGGAGATGAATTCAAGGCCGGGTACCAACCTTTGTGCCATGCCGCAAAATGGGCTGTGGCCAAACCGCCCACGGAGAGGATCAGCGGGAGAGTGCGTGCAAGGGACATGGGAGAAGGAAACAAAACGAAATGACGCTTGTCATTGTCAATGTCAAAGTCGCAGCGCAACCGCGCCGAAATCATAACGGCCGGTTACATCCGGCATCATTTGATCAAGTGTTGTATTAAGTAGAAGTGATGTGATCACTTCGTTCCCGCTTGTGAATCGCAATGTCTTGGCAATGTCCCCTGGAATGGATCAAGAATGGATGCTGGCCTTGTGCGCAACCTACAACTTTCCTAGAGAAAACACCATCCACTAGACTCATGGACAGCTACCCCCAGGCCCATCGTCTCTTGAAGTCTTGACGCTCTTGAGACCCCCAAAAAATCAGCGCTCAGACCAAGCTCACACTAATTATTGAGTTCGAGCGACTCGGAAGTCGAAAATGCCTGGTCGTCCTAGCCTGGACTCCACCTGATCTCAAAAGTAAAGTAACACCTTGAATGCGTGATTTCTCCAGCTTCTAGTCACGATATGCTTGCTCGACCGCCGTCCCGGGCTTGCCCTTCCGAGCTCAATCCCAATTTCCGCTCTCTCTCTCAGGTACATCTCGGCCCAGATACGCGCCGATGAGGGCATACGACAATCCAACGTAACGTCCGATAACGCTCAGGCCATCTGGATCTCAACTTGCCACCCAACGCAGGCCTCGCAATCCCGCGAACGCGCCAGTGACATCGCAGACTACGCCACCCGTCAACTCCGAAGGCGATTCGAACGGGTGATAGCCACCGGAACGTTTAGGTACTAAAGAGAAGTAAGCTTTAAAGTCTGCGTGACTACTACTCCCTTCACCTCGCTCCCTCTCACCACTCATGCCTTCAAAGTTCTTCAAATGCGAGAGAAATTCTCCTCTGGACGAAAAGGTGTCATCAGGGTCCGAGGAACGAACCACTGCTCAAGCTGATTCAACCAACGAGCCTCGCCGGGACCGGACGCATAGAACATTGAAGGTAAAGCTGATAACTGCGAAGGCGACATCTTGTTAACTGTGGTCCACAGGGAAGACACATACAGCTCATTTCTATTGGCGGTACAGTGTCATTTCGCTTACACCCCTAGCAACAATACTCACTCTGCTCAAGGGACAATCGGCACGGTGTTATTCGTGCAAATTGGATCCGCACTGCCCATCGGGGGGCCCGCAAGTCTTCTCGTGGCGATCCTTCTCTGGTCAACCGTGGTCCTTGCAATCAACAACTGCCTGGGTACGCCACCGACCGGCGTCCTACCTGGGTTCATTTTATCAACGTCGTGCTCTCCGTACAGCGGAAATGGTTACTTGGATTCCTATATCTTCTCCCTACGTCAGTTCCTTTCGTTCCAGGTTCAGCTCCAGTGTCATTGAACATGTGCAGGTGCGCTTTGCCGACCGCTTCGTCGACGAGGCAATGGGTGTGTGCAGCGGTATCAACCTATTTTTCGGCATCGGTCTCGGAATCCCATACGAACTCACCGCCTTTAACCTCATGCTCAATTTCTGGACGGATAGAATTCCCGTCGTCAGCGTCAACTTCTTTATGATAGTGGCCTATGCGTGAGTGCTACGTCTTCCTGCCCTTATCCTCCTCCTAGAAAGAATTGGCTAGGGCTCTCAACTTGTTTGCGGTCAAATTTTATGGCGGTCAGTGGGTTTCGCCACTGCCACCCCAGACTCACAGTCCGTGCCTAGAATCCGAGTTTTGGTTGGCAATCGGGAAGGTCATCCTCATCGTTGGATTAACTATCTTCACATTTGTGGTCATGGTTGGAGGGAACCCAGACGTAACTATCTTCTAAAAGACTAATTGAAGCTTTCAGCCCCTAATCTACTACCTACCTAGCGCGATGCGTTCGGATTCCGCAATTGGACAGGTGAGACCAAGCCACTGCATACTACTGTACTTTCATTGATGAAGATCTTTGGTCGCAAGTTCCGGTTAGTCTCCCGTGCCCGCCTGTATGATTACCACTAAATAAGAGTTCGTTAGGGCGCGCCTTTTGTCGCATATGTATATGAGGGACCTCGGGGTCATTTTTTCGGCTTCCTCGGATGTCTTGTTCAAGCCGGTTCAACTTTTATTCCGCTGCGTTGCATTCCGACTGATCTCTGCTTTCTTCTTCGTAATCTAGCGTTCACAGTAAGCGGCCCAGAGTACACCGCCATAACAGCCGGAGAAGCTACACACCCCCGACACACCCTTCCGCGAAGCTTCCGCACTATCACCACACGCCTACTCGTCTTCTTTGGGCTGGGCGCCCTCTCTGTCGGTATCCTCGTCCCGTACACAGATCCGAACCTCCTGGCAACGGCCGCTGTGCGCCCCGGGGCTGGGACGTCGCCGTACGTTATAGCCATGGAGCGACTCCGCCTTGGTGGGCTGGCACATGCAGTTAATGCGCTCGTGATGCTCTCGATCTTCTCGGCGGGGAATAACTACGTATACACCGCCAGCCGTACCCTCTTCGGGCTCGCGCTGGAGGGCCGCGTCCCGCGCGTGCTTGCGAAGTGCAATTCGCGCGGAGTCCCAGTGTATAGTATTTGCGTGACAATGATGTTGTCCGTGCTCGCGTTTTTGCAGCTTTCGCACACGTCGGCGGTGGTATTGTTGTGGTGTGTGCTCCCATTATTTATGTGGTGAAATTTGACGCGCATGTGCAAGGATTACGAGGCTAGTGACTGTGACTGCAATGGCAAACTACGCCATTATTTCCTTGACCTATCTTCGTTTTCACGCCGTACGTTTCCTGCTAATCTTTTGTGCTTCCCAGTCACGACTCACGAGCCCTTTCTTTTGCAGGCACTGAAAGCGCAAGGAATTTCCAGAGAGTCTCTCCCGCACCGGAGTGCATGGCAGCCGTTTTGCGCGTACGTCTGTTGCCGATTCCCTTGTTGGAGAGGTGTCATCGTCCGTTTCCGACAGATACTACGCATTTACGGCTAGTTTCGCCATGTGCTTCATCGCGGGCTACGCAGTGTTTCTACCGGGCCACTGGAACGCTATAACCTTTGTGTTTTCGTATGCCCTTTTTGTTATTCTTCCGGTCATTTTCTTTGCCTGGAAGTTTGTCCGCCGGACGCAGGTAGGTTATACAACTAGCCTTCTTCGTCGGGAACTGACCCTCCGCTTGCAGTGGCGAATCCCGAGCGAGGTCGATTTCTTCACAACGGAACGCGCAGAGGTTGAGGCGTATGAGCGCACCTTGGAAACAGACTAAAACAAGGCGTAAATATAACGGGAAAAGACTTGGACGAGTCTCGTGATAATTCTATGACATGATCTGACCTGCGACCTTCAAGTTGTGCTTCGTAGCGTCAGTCTTATGGTGTAGCTGGACGCTAGTGGTTGTGAGCCGGGTTCAGGGCATTTGGCCATAACCTGCTGACCCTTTTGGCGGCCAACCCACTCTCGAGTCTCATTGTGTCCGCTGCATCTGAACCTCATTTCCTATTGGCGTATGAGCACTCGGGCACATCACCGAGCTCGGGCATCTCGGCGATGTTGCATGAATCAGTCCGACTCGTTGAGAATGCACAAGAATATTATGGAAGACTCACGAATGTTATGGAACTATTATTTATGACTCAAAATGACTCGAGAATCAGTATATATACAGTAGTAATAGTAAGGAATTCCTCACGAGCTTGTACCACCCGCCCTCACGGGCATCGTGTAAATCTTATCTTTGATTGAACCGAACACTGTGTGAAGTAAAGGCTTGAGGTCCTTAAAGCAGACAAGTACGAAAGGGCCGCTTCGCGGCCCTTTCTACACTTTTTAAGTCAAAACAAAGCTATATTAACAATTCCTGCCACACAATATTCGTAGTTACTGTAGGAATGGGTTGTCCGGGATTTCGTAAAACTAACACATCTACCTGATTCGGCACGCGGGTCATGGCGGAGTACAGCTGCCCATGTGAAAAGACCGGCCTGCGAAGGTCCAGCACCAGACGCAACACAGTCAAGCCTTGACAGCCGTTGAAGGTTGTCGCATACGAAAGGACCATGGGAAGCTGTTTGCGAAGCACCTTGAATCCCACACCGTTTGGCTGCCACCAAGTAACGATCCTCGGAATATGGACACGCTCCTATGAACATTCAGCATATATTCAGTTGGACTGTTGAGGAAACTGACCGCTTCAACACGCTGGCCACCGATCTCTTGAGGGAGAGTCTCAACCTCGACAGAATGCCTCAAGAGACGACGTACAATGACGCGGGTGTTCTTGGTGAGACCACGGCCAACGTCAAAATTACGGGTTAGACGGCAGATAGAGCCCACCGCGAGGGTGAGCTCATGTGGAGGCACACCGGGCTCCCTCAAAGCGTTCAGAAACTCGGGAGTCGCCACTGTATCAATCTCGCGCTCGCCAGGAATTCCTTCGGTGTTGCCTTCAACTTCGTCGCTGCTGTAGTACGTCCGTTTTTCACCAGTAAACCGGGCCAGTACTGAGGCGTTGAAGGCGTCCACATATTCGTTGTATGGAGAAAGAATAGCGCACTTGATACACTCTTCCGGATTATTGTGGATGGCGTTAGGGAATGCAAAATTCATCGCCTCGATCACGGAGTCTGTATGCCTGAGTCGGCCAAGGTCAACAGTATCATTTTCGTGGTCATCGCCGATTGAATCCAGCCACGAAGCAAATTCGGGGTCGTCGGCCTGTCGCATGCATTGCGTGAGACAAAGAATCTCGAAGTTTTGGAAGACGGGCTGTGTGCGAAGAGAGGCCTGGATGATTGCGGTCCTGCCACCATAACGAACGACTGGTGCCACCTGAGGATCTGGGTTCAAGAACTTCCACCCAATGTAGATTTAGACACTCACCTGACGGAAATCACCGAGGATGATTAGTGGACGACCACCCCAAACACGTCCCGTTTCCCCGGTTAAAGCACGCATGAGACGGTCGGCGCAATCGAAGGCCTTGAAGTGAAGACCTCCGATTTCATCTATAACATGACATTTCGCCGCAAGGAGTAATTGTGCTCGACCGGAACGCCCAGAACGAAGTGAGGACTCGAGATATGGTGAATGTTCGTCGACAGGAATTCCATAGAGATAGTGAGCTGTGCGACCACCAGGATAGAGTTTTGCGGCAAAAGCTGAAGACGCGGAGAGTAGGACAATTTCCCCAGCGAGTCGCAGAGCACCGATGATGGGGTAAAGACAGAAAGTTTTGCCGCGGCCCGCTCGGCCATCAATATACTGTAGTATTACGACCATTAGTTCACGGGGTGTCACCCGTCACCGCAAAAGTTCACTCGAACGAAAGTTCACGGCTCGGCAATCAGCCAACATTTGCCTTTTAAGGCAATCCGGCGAATGCCGGAGCGAAATTTGGCGATTTTCTAGGCCTATTTGGGCCAGAAAACTCATTGTCACCCGTCACCAAGTTCAATTAGTTCAGTTCACAGGTCCCCGTCACCCGTCACCTGAACTAATGGTCGTAATAGTACAGTAAATGGGTGCCGGAAACTCCTTCTTCATCGCGTCCATTACATGGCCGTATACCGCACGCTGACATTGATTAGAACTCAAGAAAAGGGCATAGAACAGAACTTCTGCTCACCTGTTCGACGTTCAACGAATCCACAAAACTGCACAGCCGACGATTCAAATGACAATCACCGCCCCAACGCAGCTGTTCCGCTTCAACCTCTGGCCGTGAATTCACAGGCTCTGGAAGTCCGATATCAGTCAGTGTCTTTCCGAGGCCCTGTAACACTCCAGACATCAGAATGAGTGTGCGATTTCGGACCAACTCCGCTCCCGGTTGTGGAGTGTCTCGCAGCAAAGTGTCAAGAACATCTGCAGATAGAATGTCCTCGTACTTTTCCCAGAGCGGCAACACCATGGCTCCTTCGACAGCCAGCAAACAGAACAACCATCGTAACTGACCAGGCGAAGCTCCCGTCTCGACCAACTCGCGGAATGCCATTGCCCCCTCATTTTCATCTTTGAAGAGGCCTTTAGCTCGCGCTGCAGCTTGGAAGGTTTCATGGATGACGCCGTCCACAGTGCGAACATCGGTGAAACTGTGGAATCCTCTGCCATGCAAGAGTAAGGCCCGAAGATAGAAAACGTCTCCGTGTCTGGGGTAAACCATTTGAATTCGACCGACGGATATGAAGCCCTCCTTATGGAGTACGATCCGCATCCGAGGACGGCCGCCAATGACATTCTCGAGAATCTCGTTCTCTTTCACTGGCTGGCGGGTGTGAGTCGCTAACCGGCATTGAGTGCCGAATTCGATGTAGGACATGTTGTCGATGCGCAGGTGTCGCGGACGATCAAGGTAACGCATCAGGAGAGTAGCAGAGCCTTCCGCAGAGTCCTTTCGCATTTGTGACCACTGTTTATTCGGAAGATGGATCGGGAGTTTGCGGACAGCAGGAAGTTTTGCCGAGATGGTGAAGCCGCAGATACGGGTGAGTGCCTCAGTGGCTGAGACATAGCGACCACGCTGATAGTCCTTGATCTCGTCAACGGCCTTCTTCTTTCCAACCGTCCAGTTGGTTTCGGCAGGAGGTTTATAGAAATACTTGAAAAGGTAGTTGAAAAGAGTGACGCCAGAGGATAGTTCGACGTTGATATGTGTTCGAAACATTTGAATGAGGAAGGGAACGTGGAGCACAATCCAGCGATCTTCCTCTTGCCGTCGTCTTGGGTGGAAGTAGCCTGAAAGAAAATTAATGCACGTAGCATCACCCAAATTAAGACATACCTCTCTCGTCGAAGTAAGAAACAGGTGTGATTGGCTTTGGAAACCCATACTGGCATTTACCGCCATGACTGGACCACCCACATCGGTGGTAGGTGGACGCCGGGTTGTGCTGGTGGGTCATAAATTTTTTGACATTTTCCCTCAGAACCCCCAAGGTTCTAGGGAGCTCGGCACACAGGACTTTGTCAATTTCTTCGATAGTCCGGGGCGGATTTTTGAGTTTAAGGCCGACATGATCATGAGGAGGCCCACGCTTCTGAAACTCCCGGACACGGATGAGGTAGACAACAGAGCCGAAGAGGGCCTGTATGACCTTCAGGAACATGGTGAACCGCTGCTGATAAACACGAATAACAACATCGGGTCGGTCTGAGGAATTTTGGCCCGGGAGGCACTCAGATTTGATTTCGGGCCAGTCGGAGTTGCAGGTGAAAGTGATAAAGAATGTCACTGCACCACCGTATTTATGCAGTGCAAGGCAGTCCGAGATTTGTGATGCCGACCACGCAGGAGAATGGATGAAAGAAGAGGGTAGTCACACGTCGGGAACGGGTTCGGCATCGCCTGAGGACGGTTGAGCTTCAAACTCGCCATCTTCGTCGTCCTCATTATTGTGTTGGTTATGGCGCAGATACTCCAACCGCTGCTCTTCCATTCTACTGAACGCATCCACAATGTATTCACCTGCAAATGTAAATGTGGTGAGCGAACTGATGCAGACTAAGAACAAAAACCTACCCATGAGCCGCCCAAATCGAAACAATTTACCAGCGTTCAAGAAAATGCGGCTCCGATACCATCTCATTTGTGAGAACTTTTTCCCGGCAGCGTTCTTGCGATTTGGATCCCAACCGAGTGTGCCGTGGGGGAAGAGAAGGGGATAATGGAGTGGTTCGGTGAAAGGGGATAGGATGTCAAGAAAAATGTGTTCGCCATCATTGCTTTTAATCACGAGCTGCCTGGGAGTGGGCCTGGCAGCCGGAGCAAATGCAACAATTGCGGCAACATCACCCCCAGTAATCTCGTCAGGACGATCGAGGTAGAGGGTGTGATCCGAATTTTCGTTGTGCATGCTTTCGAGAGCGTCAACAAATGGGTTAATGAGTCGAAGTCCGGAAAGAATGGTGTCCGACCATCCAGAAGGAAGTTTGAGGGCGGTCGTGTTCTGCTGAAAAGCAGAAGGATCGTGAATGAACCAGCGCATAGCATGCTGGCCTTCAGTCGCCGGGATAATTCGGTGATAGGTACGACCACCATTCAGAGTAACAGAGGCGATACCGGATGGGAATTTCATGAAGTCGCCGTCGTGAACCCCAAGTGCAGTGAGGCAGAAAATATTGTTGAGCTTTCGCGAGAGTCCGGACAACCGATTGTCTGCGAGAATAGGCGCCCACGCTTCCGGGGGGTCAGGGAGAGGCTCAACGAAATGAGCACCGTCCGGGCCACAAATAAAGCAGAATTTGCGCTCATTGTCGGCGTGCTGCAAGATTTTGATATTGCAGGTCGCACACACTCGAGACCATTTAAGTGTGATGTGTTTGGGAAAAGTGGCAAAGTTGAGCGTTGAAACATGATCCCACCAGTAGGTTTTTTCGCCATTAGTATCCACACAGTCGGGTTGTTTTTTGGCGACCAAAGAGCCCCAGCCGGCAGGTTTCATAACAGGGTGAATTGGAGGAGTAATCATCTGCGTGGGATTTTGGGGCTGGGTCTCCAAAATGGTAAGGCTTGAAGGAGCAGAGGTATCGCGGGATAAGAAGTCATCCAGAAGCTCCTCAAAATTGTTTCTAGAAAATTTAGGAGTAAATACGGAGGAAAACAGGAAGGTATTGAGAAATACCCGGCATTGCGTGGTTCAAAAAAATGCTGTGTTCTCCCACCGTCGACCAGGGAGAAGAGGGAAAACATGGAGGTGAGGAATGGGAGGGGGACCACGCAATACCATAATCATAGGAGAGGAAATTCAATGAGATCGGAAACATTGAAAATGTGTTGCTGTTCACGGAGAGCGATCGAGACAAAAATTGGTATTGGTATATAGAGGTGTACAGCGAGGAGACGATAGAAAGGCAAAGTGTGGACTAGCAGAGAGTGGAGAGAAGGAGGAAGAGACGACGGCGGAGCATAGGGAAGACCCGAAAGGAGAAGAAACAATCGGAAACACCCGACGAATGGATGATCGAAGACGGCAGCTCGGCACACCGGAGATAAAGTTCGCACCTCCCAAAAAGGCAAGGAAAAACCCGATGTGCTTATAAAGTGTTTGAAACTCCATCATTTCCTCCTCATTTTTATGAGCTCACCCTCGTTTAGAAGCGGTGAGTGAGGCCTTTTTTCGGCTACCGATGACAGTCGCGTCGCATAGTTTGTCTGTGTTTGGCGTCTTTGGTGCGACGCGACGAGCACGTGCAAACTCTTTTGTTTCAAACTTCCACCACAAGTTGATGACCAAGTCAAAGTCGACTGCTTCGAAATTCCTGGGTAGCTACCAGTACACGGAATTGTCAATGGGTTGTGTTTCTGCATCGCCAACGATGGGACCAGCTTTGTGCGCTGCTTTGGCGACGTGCTTTGGTTAGGGCTTGCCACTCCACGTCGTGAGCGCTTGGCTCCGCGTCTGCCTTCAGTAAAAGGCGCCTTTGTTTTTGCCACCACCACCACCACAACCTATTTCTTCCCCCCCCTCCCCCTCCACAAACTTGAATGCAACAAGATTGTCTCGCTACCGTCGACCCAAACGGGACCATCTGTAACGCGCGTGTTGTTGAAGGAATGAATTGGTGTCCGCGACACAACGAGGCGAGTCGAGGGTGCTCTAAACAGCTGTATATCGTGTATTGTGCTCACGTTGCCATAATTCTCATCTTCAGGAGCGAATTAAACTGTATTATAACTACAAGGGCTGGCATGCTGCGCTTGAAGCCTCTGGAGGACTGCAGGAGATTTGCAGTATAGAAAATATACGTGTGTGCTCCTCCATGGATGCGATCCGTGAATGGAACGGGAATTTGCGCTCGCGATATAGCCTCCTCGATCGGTCAGTTCCATTTGCCCCGTGAAATCAGGAACTCATCGGTTTTCAGGTGTATCAAGGCCCGGGAACGGTTTACCGAACGCTTCTTTGGGTTCGGGCCTATTCATTTATCTATGCCTTTTATATTAATTTTAGACTTTGCAGGAACGATATGGTGCGCATGCTCTTTGAATCCATGGAATACCGGTCTGACGTTTTTTGTTTAGGATTTTGGTCATCGCACATTTTGGTTATCTCTCGTAAAGCAGCGGGAGGAGGTAGAAGCTCTCCTCACACGGCTCGAAGGTCGCGGGTATGACCTCGTTCTTGAGTCCCAAAACGCATGCTGGGTTCGTGACCGACAGCCTCAAGAGTCCAACTCGGATTGGGCCGAGCACAATGTCGAAAACTCACATTCCGATTCGCACAAGGAACCTGTCAAGGACACCCCGCCCACGGAAGCTCCTCCTCACCGTACTTCAACTCCTGTGGATGATCAGGCTGCAATTTCTTGGGAATCGTTCCGCTTCCGGATGGCGAGCTACATGCTTCCCATTTCCTCGCGCTACTACCAAGAGCGGAAGCAGATTGTTTGGGCCTGGATCTGCCGCGCAGTTTACACCGATCCGGCGTTGATGCTCCTCGCAAGCGCCCGCTTGGACGTTCCCTCCTTCCTCACCGAACGGACCTACGATGCCCCAACGGCGATGGAACTCCACCGGCGCATGAAGAGTCTGCCATTGACCGAGATTCGGGCTGCGGCCGACGATATACTTCGGCCCAAGGACGGAGACTCAGGCGAGTATGTCACGGTGCTTGGCATTCGTATCCACAAGGCGCCGAGTGGACAGCCATTTCCCTTCCATGCGTGGGGCCATTTCCTTGCCCTTATCCCGTGCTCTCATTGCACGAGAACACTCTGCACTGTGGTATGTCTCTGACGGCCACCCTTGCCGTACATTCGTGTTAATTGACCCGACGCAGGTTGCGGACCTTGTGGAGCATTCCCGTTATGTGCTCTTCACCGGCAGCGGGCGATTTCAGTACCCCCTCCCACCAGAGATGGAGGAAATCCCCGGTGTAGAGATCCTCGCGATCTGTGGATTAATCGTGGAGTTCCCTGACATCGGGAAGCGCGTCACCGTAATGAAGCGCGTTCAGCCCGACCACACCACTATTTGGGAAGAAGAAAGGCGCACACCAATGTTCTTCGCCGCGTTGCCCGCTGGCGATCCCAAAGCGCATGCTTATCTTAGTGCACTGCTTCGACGGTGTCTCACCTACAAACACCTCGATGTAATTCTGCGCAAGGGAAGAGACGAACCCATCATTCGGTCCAACACAGATATTGTAGGGCGCTTCAAACGCACGTCCAGTTCTCTGTCCGGGCTCATGCAGCAGCGCTGGAGGCCGTCGTTGATGTTCCAAGACGCCCTGCTCGAGTTGACCCATCCTCAGTACGCCTCCAAATTCATCGTACTCGACGGTGGTAGCGGAGACGCCGATGAACGGTACATGGTCGAGGATCTCCTTGTTTGTCGGGAGATCTACAGCGCTTCGACGCTGCTCGAGCTGTGCCACATCGTCGCAAAGTCGTATATCATGGCCAACGAGCTGGAATTTGACCAGGAGAGACGGCAACACCCCTTCATCCCTAATCTCGAGGCCGGGTTTATTGCGTACAAAGATTTGTGGGGATCTTTTCCTAGGTGGATGAAGGATCGAGAGCCTGTGACCTTCCCCCACTGTCTGGCCGGTAGCGGAACGACTTTCTACTTAGTTTAACTCTAATTCAAATCTATCTACCCTTTTCCGTGTCTCTTTGCCGTAGGATTGGATTATCATGCCATTTTTTCAACCTCACTAGTACTTTGGTCGTGTTGTGCCCATCAGTCACTGGCGCGTTGCGGGGCACGTGAACTCAAAGTTCTCCCTTCACTCTTTCCTCGAAGATCTGTGTGCTTTGCCGACACTCGTCAGCCATGAGCCGCGACTTGAACCTGAAATTCACCCCAGCGTCTGTGGGCGATACATACTATAAGATGAACGAATGTATGGGCTGTTTCAAAAAGCCAAGTGGCAAGAAATCGTTTCCCGTATGCTCAAAGTGCCAGGTATGTAGATCGTTTAGTTTTCAGTCATACGCGGGGCGCATAGAGCTTTAATTCCACAGGAGGCCTCTTTCTGTTCCAAGGAGTGCCAGAAGAAAGCATGGCCGGTTCACAAGTACGCTCTCTACGAAAGGCCTCGCCGGTTTCCTATTCACGCGATACAGAACAGTTTGTCAGATGCGCAAGCAAACTGTGGCCGCCATGGCCGACGCGCCGTCATCGCATACGTTCCCACCCTTTGCAATTCGAAAACGCCTGCTCACAGACTTCATCGAGGTTGGTCGTTTTTTCCCTGCAGATTTCGCGGTTGGGCTGATTGGCGGCAGGTGCATGAATGCTCTTTCCAGAGCGCCTTTTCCTCTGCCATGATTCTCGAGGGCGGCATCGACAAATTTCCGTTCTCTGTTCGCGGAGTGGTTGTCCTGCTCAAGTACCGTCCTGACTGCAACGAAAATCCTAGCGTCGCATTTTCAGTCGAGGGATGCGCCATGCTAAGCAATGTTCAGCTGGAGGCCCTGTTTGGAAAAGGGATACGCGCTAAAGGTCCGCTTGAGGATATGCTTGAAAAGACCTTGCGTGAACATGATGCCGCCCGCAACTATCGCGGGCAGTTGCGCGTCTTCTTCAAGATGGAAGATCATGTCGTTCAGGAGGTGTACCCTCAGATGCATCAGCCAGGCGCCGCAGGGGTGATCTACCGCCAGCACCTGGCCACGATCGACCACAGCAAGTGGGTTAGTCGCGTCCAGCAGTTCGTTCGTGACGGACTGGTGATGCGGGCCAACGGGGAAAACGAGATGATGATGCAGTTGGGGAAGCTGACGATGGAGATGAAGATGAAGAAGGGCAAGTGGGTATGGGTGCCCCTCACAAAGGCCGAGCTGGCGCAGCATGGATATCCACCCGATTTCTCTGGCCTCTTGTTCTGAAATTCATGTCGAATGGCAAGTTGATTGAATTTTCTTCTCTTCTCAGTGTCCATCCCGTCACCATCACCTCCACCATTGTCTTCAACACGACTCAATTCGGCCAAAGTCACTGAAGATCTTCTCGAGTCCAAGGGCGGAAACTTTTCGGACCGTCCAGATGGGGGTGAACTGGTTGGGTTCCGGAACGTGCTCACTTTCACCAGCTCTTCGGCACCTCAAAGGTGATTTCTGCCGCTCATTGGAGATTGGCCAATTTTTGCGATATGTAAATGTTGAATCCGCAAGGTGCGGTGGAGTGAATTCAAACACTGCGTTAAGCGGCGTTGAGACATCTGCCGACGTGTACCGACGTGTGCCGATTTGGCGTCGGCAGACTGTGTTTCCATGATCGGCACAGGCCGTCACGCCGTCAGACGTCGGCAACCTCTGCCGACGGGGCGGCTTAACGCAGTGAAAGGCAGCCTTCTTCCTTACTCTTTGCAAATCATCGGTGTTCATCTGATGTTTTCTATATCTTGACTGGAGCAGTCCTGTTGCGAATTGCCTACGGTTACCACCTTGCTGACGGACATGACCCGTTCCTTGAACTGTTTGACCTGAGCGCAAATATTTTTTGCGCGGACCACCCAACTCACACCTTTCTTGCCAATATCCTACCTATCTGTGCGTTTCCAGTGGAAGTCTATTTTTTCCTTGCCTGACCATTGCCAAAGAGTGGGCGAAGATTGTCCAAAACACTGTCAACGCTCACGAGTATATCAAAGCCAAATGGTAACCCGAGTTGTTTTGCAAAGTCTCGTATGTTCATTCACTCGCACACAGGCATCCGGCACAGGTGACGGCGGAGAATTCCTTTACCTCTACTTTATTGCAGGAACGACCGGAAGACGACCACCTGATAAAATGGGCCGCGTCTGCGATTCAAGCTGGTGGAAGTAGTACCCAGTGCGAATTCAAACAAAAGTGACGGTGTCCAACTGACGCGCGAGGAACAGACTTCCTCCCAGCTCGAGGCATTCTTCCTTACGATATATCTCTACCCAGAAATTCAGGCGGAAGCGCAGAGGGAGCTTAATAGACTCGTTTAGGGCCGATCCGCTTCCCGGTATTTTCAATAGACCACATCTCCCATACCTGAACGCACTTTGTAAAGAGGTCCTTCGGTGGCACAACGCAGCCCCCAGGGGTACGCCATTATTCTACCTCTCAGTCCTCTGAATTGAATTTTTCGTGTGGGGATCCCGCATCGAGCACGCGAAGATTTTATCTACCAGCGAGAGGGAGCCCAGCCTGTTTTCATTGCGAAAAACTCTTTGGTCATTCTCAATATCTGGCTCGCTGTTTACGCTTCGGGAGAAAATGCACTATTTACACTAAAGTAGGAACCTGACCCACGACCCGAAAAAATATCCTGATCTCATGGCGTTCGACCCGAGCCGGTTCATCGCCACCAAGACGAAACATGCAGAGGAGCATCCTGCTAGGATTTGTTTCGGATATGGGAGACGGTAGGGCCCTATATTTAGTCGGCTTCTGCTGACTTTCATTCACCCTGTAATGTCAATATTTGCCCCGGTTATGCCAATGCTGAACGTCTTTCAGGAAAACTTCGAGCATATTCCTGACTTGCGGCATAGTCCTCGCCGTGTTCAAAGATATATAGGGATAAAAACGCTGTCGAGCCTTAGCTTGGGCAAACCACTGGCACAGTTAGGTGAGCTGATCCGAAAATAATAATTAGTACAGGCGTTCATCCGTGAATTTGAGAACGATGAATCCATAGAGGATTTGTATGGCGTTAATGGCATTAATGGCATTAATGCCATACAGAATCGTGAACGATAGGCACGTACGTGAACGAGTTGCAATACCTTTAAGGTTTGGAGGATGCTTGAACGATTTGGACCCACCTGAAGGGAATATTCGAACCTTAACGAGCCTTCAGGCTACCTCCACGATGGGTGCTTACCTTCGCGATTTGACAGATCCTCAAGGAACGGGTTGTACCTCAACGCTAGGACTAAACCCTTCACGATACCTAAGGTAAATCTTTCACGGCTGCACCGCACGTTCACGATTTCAAACATCCTTCACGAAAAATGAAGCCTTCAGGGCAACAGTGGATCCTTCAAGATGCCAAGACATCTTTACGTTTTGGGTTTGCGTGAACGACACGCGCCGCATTATTTGTTCATGTTACGATGGCACGTGCAGGGATCCTTTTTGTCCGCACCTACCATCCTTGTACCATCCACCAGTAGCCCTAAGCGACTAGGTTCCGCAACCAAGTGCGTGGTGAGCGTGCCGGTGAACAACCATCGACCTCGTTTCAAGTAAAGGTCGAAACAGATTCCGAGGGCGGGATGCCGATGAGTGAGCGACGGACAGGGTGAGGCGCGGCGCGCGCTCACGGTACGTCTTATCTAGTTGCTTGTTCTCTGCTACTGGATAACAAAATACCGCTGTCACCACACCTGTCGCAGGACGCTGGACAATGGCGAGGACGAAATGGCGCGAGCGCGCGAGGACCGACTGTCGAGGTGCGTTACGCAGTACCCGCGCTCTATATTCTTGTGCACGTTTCTGTGCACGTTCCCTGTGGCGTGCTGTACGCTACATGCACGAAATTCCTCGGTGTACCAGCCGCGCGCCGTAGCCACTGTGTTGAAAGTACTCACCTCGATGTCGTGTGGCGCAGCACTTCATAGGCCCAGGTGTACTTCGGAGATGCACATCTGCCCTTCAATGCCCCGAATACGGACGCGATGCCATGTCCTTCAAACCGGCCCTGATGCCAAAGCACCTGATGCGGCGGTTTCTGTCTGTTTCCGCACAAAACCACACCGGACGGATCCCGCGCGCTGACCCGGTCTCGCCTCTGCGCGCGCGCGGTTTCGCGCCGACCTGCATTCGCATCCCATGCCTCAGTGTGTCAGTAGCTGTAGGTACAACATGTACCTCTATAAACTTCAAAAAAAAAATCTACCGCTGTATCTCAATCAGTCGTGACGCACAGATTTGAGGCGAGCTGGTGGGAATCAAATCTAACTGCTGGGATCTGGGTTCAATTCAAGCACCACAAAGGAACTAATGGAATGTCTACGCGTCTAGAAGAGGCTAGGAATGGAAACGGGTTTACAACTCCCGCCACCGCAGCTTTGTTTCTTCAATACTCTGTTCTGTGTTAACTCAAATCGGGCTCAGGTCAGTCTTTATTCATGTGCAACCTGCAGTTATCCACTATACACAAGGTATTACATTGTGTTCACAGTGACACGCTTACTTGACTCGAAAGCCTCACTTATCATGTGCGAATGTGCAGTGATTACACCTGGTTTGAAGGTTCATTGCGCTCGTTTCACTCCTCTCTGACGGTCAACATTTTAGGTCAATGCAGGATATTGTCCGCTTCGACCAGACCTTACTTGTATTGAACACGAGCAACCTCCACCGCGTCTCCCTGCACGGTCCTGTGCACTCTTCGTTAACACAGACCTCGCAGCGCCCTTGGACAGCCGCGCGGTGTATGCTTCCCCAACTGCTCCAACCGGATGGAAAGTTGTGTTACTACGTGGCAAGTTCTTTCTTTTTATTCATCTCTGTCGCCTTCAGGAATGCGTGACTGTGAAAATTCCAAGTCGGATCTAATCACTTTCCTTCAGCTGCTACATTGGCTGCCGCATTGAACCTGACCGTTGTTCCGCCAGTTGCGCCCGGAACACAGTACATTGGCGCCCTGTTCGGGATACCGGTATGTTATATACTTTTACCCTCTTTTTGCATTCCCCCGTTTAATGGGAATCTCAGTCGTGAATTTGGTGTTCAACGGCGGAGGGCCCGAGTCCTTCCGCCCTCTAGGAATATCATGGACCTTTCCTAGAACTGACACACATGTCTTGTCGCGCTCATGCTTCATCTATCACCAGCACCATGGTTTGCCTGGTCGAGCTTCGTTTAATCAGTTCATTTACATCACAAGGGCCTGGAGTTATAATTCAACGCCAAAAGTGTCTTTAAGAGCGGAACCAGATCATGCAGTGGTGGCGATCGGGTCCGGGCGACCAGCGACAACATCCAGCACTGGAGAGCAAGAATGTATAGCTTGATAGGTGAGTATATGAGCACTCATATGTCTCATATTGAAGAGAAGGTGTCGCTTGAAAAGTGGGTGAAGTTTCGATTCAACACCCAGTGAGTTGTATTGCAAGAGACTACTTCAGGATAAAATAACCTGATGTTCGGGAAAATAAAACACCCAATGTGAACTCATCACACAAATACTTAGACTTGGGAACTAATGGAAACAACTCACGCAAGATCAACGTCGGGGTACATACCTAGACTCAACGGTCAGTTGTAAGTTATTGCGAAAATCAACTTGCCCTTGATGAACATGCTGGACTCACAATTAAATAGATAGCTCTCGTTATTTGACGCTTGCGGTACGTGAAGGAATGTTCTGGTCGTGGACGACGTGAGAAGGCCCTGAAAGATTGCACAGGGCGTTCATGGATCGCCGGAGTCCTGAATGGTTACTCCGGCCCCGAAGGACATGCGGGTCGTGAACGGGGGCACGTAAATCCTTAACTAAGGGCTAGGTAGTTCACGATAACAATCATTGGTCAAGCGTGAAGGGCATGCAGACTCGTGAAGGGGGCAGCAAATCCTTAAGGAATGGTCATGTACATCACGAGAACGATTGGTTCAACCCTGGAGGGTGTTGTCCTACCTTAAGGTGTATATCGTGAAGGACTTGTCAGACCGTGAACGTGCTGTAGCTATCGTTCAGGATTCGTTATGCCATTAATGGCATACGAATCCTCTACAGATTGGATGTTCATGTGAATTTATAGTAGTGCTGTGACGGACATATCAAATACTTATATTCCCTGGCATCTTTGTGCCCCTTTGAGAATCGAAGCCGCAACGGACTTGTCCCGGTCCTGTCGGAGCCGACCTTCTCAAGAACGACGACCATATCGCGCTACTATGGCTGGAGGCCTACTCCAGCTGTTTTTCTTGTTGGGTTGGCGATCGCTGCTTGCCGTCGCATTAATATGTGTTGTGGGGTCTCGATCCGCTCTCAGACGGAAGAAGGTCCCTCTACCACCTGGTCCGCGTGGACTTCCCTTTGTCGGCAACATCTCAGACATGCCCACCTCGAACCATTGGCTCAAATTCGCGGAACTCGGGACCATTTGGGGTATGTTTTGTTTGCGCTCGGGATTCCACATCGATCGCGAACATTCGATATACAGGCGATATTTCATCCTTGACCGTGCTAGGGCAAACCATGATCATCGTGAACTCTGTCGAGATAGCGGAGGCCGTTCTCGACACACGTGGGGCCAACTTTTCCGACCGACCAGTAATCCCGTTTGGGGGAGAGCTGGTTGGATTCAACAACGTTATGGCCCTGAGTCAGTATGGCGACCGCGTGCGGAAGGAACGAAAGATTTTCCATAAATTCTTTGGTACCCAGACCTCTGTCCAGAAATTATTTCCGCTGCTCTCATCGGAAGTACACAAGGCCCTGCGTAACATTGCTTTAAATCCGCGCAACGTTTTGGAGGAAATTCCACGGTCCGTAGACTTTCACCATGTTGATCTGATGTTCACAGTTTGTAGAATGACGAGCGCGATTACTCTGAAAATTGCCTATGGGTACCAACTGCAGGATGGACCGGGAACGGATCCATATCAGGAAATGTTCGCGACAGCGGGCGACAATTTCGTGCACTCCACCACGCCAGCAGCATTTCTCGTTGACACCTTACCCGCTTGTGAGCCTAGCCAAACAATTGTTGCCTCACCGATTGAATCCTTGCAAGTGCGTTATTGGCCCGAGTGGCTCCCCGGTGGCGGCTTCCACACCACGGCTAAACTGTGGTCGAAACAACTCCATACCACCGTGGACAGTGGCCTTGAATATGTGAAAAGACAGATGGTACCTAAGTCTTCATCGTCTTTCAATTCATTATACTTTCCCGATTCATAGGCTGCCGGAACCGCGAAAGTGTCTGTCACCTCTGTTTTATTAGAAGAGGACGACCACGACGATTATCTGATCAAATGGGCTGCCGCATCTGTGGAGGTTGGAGGTAGTGACACGGTACGCTTAAATCTATCGTTGATCGAGCTGCGGCTGAATTAACAATGATAGACTGCAGCACAAATTGAGGCGTTTTTCTTAGCGATGATTCTCTACCCCGAAGTTCAGGCAAATGCGCAAGCAGAACTCGACAAAGTCATTGGGAACGATCGGCTCCCAGAGCTATCTGATCGCTCTCAACTTCCCTACGTTGACGCTCTGTGCAAGGAGACATTGCGCTGGCATGTGGCGGCACCCATCAGTATGTATTGAATCTCTGTTTCCTCCCGTTTTATGAAGGTTTGATAGATATACCTCATCGTGCACGCGAAGACTTTGTATATCACAAGGACGAAACTTCGGCGCCTATGCTAATTCCCAAAAATTCGCTGGTTATAACGAACATTTGGTAAAGCCACTCCGAGTCTGAACCAAGGATACGAATGATAAACTTTTCCTAGGAAAATGACGCACGATCCGGAGCGATACAAAAACCCGATGACTTTCAATCCGAGCAGGTTCATCGCCATGGATGAGAAGGAAGCGGAGCAGGACCCTGCTCGTATCTGTTTCGGACATGGACGTCGGTGAGTGACTTTCAACCGAGCTCTATGGTTCGGGATTCAGCCATTGCGTCGACATAGCATTTGCCCAGGTAACTAGAACAAGCATTTCCCTAGTTCGGTTTACCCATTAAATTTCCAGGGAAACTCCTGGGAGACGCTACCTTATTCATGGCATGCAGTGCGATCCTCGCCGTATTTAACATCTCCAAGATTCGCAAAAATGGGGTTTTTGTTGAGCCGAAACTGGGTCAAACTTCGACCACTGTCAGGTCGGTCGGATGTCTGGCATTGCGTCAACCTCGTTAAAACGGTGTTTTCAGTCACCCACTGCCATTTGAATGCTTGGTCGAACCCAGGAACCACCGAGCCTTGGCACTCATCCAGGGTGTTTAATTCTAAAGCCGCACTGAAAGGTTTAAACTGTCGACCGGAGGGGGTGATGTCTTTCTGTACATAAATGTTTGTTTAGTTCAAAGACTTCGAACAAAGGCATGTTGAACGACGACGGCATGTTGAACAATCGATGATGGCGATGATGGCCGTTCACCCCGAGGTGCCCCCTTGCATTTGATGAAGTCTGCCGCGGTCGTCGGCACAGTTCAGTTCCGTAAGCATAAATCTTTATTATCCTTCTTTATATGCTAGTTGCAAGCTAAGCAGCGTAATACGTATCGAGTCCGTCAATCAAACCCGGTTTCTTTGCACACCAACCCAACAACGTATTTGCAAGATACGGGCGAACGAGTCCCGTAGATTGCACAGCTTCTTCAAATACTGTGTTGAATTTCGCCATTTCAGCAACATTATGTGGGGCGAGGACGATACAAAGGAATCCACGCACAATTTTCCGGTTTCCTGTACTCGTACGGAGTCTTTGCCCCCGAGATCTGTACGAGTTTCTGGAGCAGGTCATCCACAGACTCCGTGCTGGGATTCGCAGCATCAAAGATCTTGCCGCCAAGCAGCGACGCCTTCTCCGCAACTCGGACGTACAAATCTGCCAGGTCATCGGGATGGATCACAGAGTACCGACCGCCCGGCGTCCCTGGCCAGACCACCCGGCCTTGAGAAGCGGCCTTGAAGAGCGGCGCGAGGATGGACGCAGAGCGGCCATACAACAGCGCGGGACGGACGACGATGCCGTTCACGGCGGTGCTGCGTACAACGAGCTGCTCGATTGCTGGACGCCAGGCGACGAGCTCGACGGGGCGGACGATGGGCGTGGTGTCGGTGACGACGTCCGTGCGGCTGTCGCCCTGGACCCATGTGCCCGACGTGTAAATGTAGGAGAGGAGCGGTGCACCGGCGGGGCGGAGTTCGGTTGCGGCTTTTGTGACGCGCTCGAGCGTGGTGCGCGCCAGGCTGGCTTGATCTGGCCCACCGACTGCGTCTAATATGGCGTCGAGGGTCGCGATGAGCGGGATCCACGCGTCAGAGTCGACGTCCCCAAGGACAGGGATAACTGTTGAAGGGAAAGGAAAATGAACACGATGTTCCCTGCTATGTCGGATGTGCACGCACTTTCTTCCGCTGCCAACATTTTGGCTTTAGACTGGGTACGAGCCAATCCATATACCATATGCCCCGCTCGGGACAACGCCTGAGCGGCGGGCAAACCGATAAAACCCGTAGCGCTACGCGAATGCATCAGACAAAAATACTCCGGGTTGAATTTGGTAGGATTAACCGTACCCGAGTACGAGGACCTTCATTGGACGTTATTCAACTGTGGTTTGGGATGCGAATCCTCACTGGAGAGTGCAAACTGAATTTATATGTACGTCCCCACCCATGAGAAAATCCTGACTCAGCGCCTGCATTATTTTTGCCCGCCAGGTCTGTCAGAGAAGAGTTCAACATGGGACCAGAACTTTATTTTAGACGGCGAACCAAAAAAGCAGCGGGTCGGATGTCCTTCCGAGCCGTGTTTCCGTGGCGGATGCACTTCCGTGAGTCGTTGCCGGCAGACGCGCATATCTTCGGCAGACCGTCGGGTGGCAGAAAATTCAGCGCATTGCGGAAGGAGGTGGGATTTGTGCGAGATGCCTGCATAGTCGAGGGCTCCGATGCGTGGAGGGCGGGTTGACGGAACTCCATCGAAGGAATTGGTAGCGTGTTGAGCGGAAGTTGGGGGACGTCTTCCATTCCTCCGTTGAAAAAGAAAATCGTGTTGACAATGACAGTTGAGACGAGAGTGCACCAATCAGTTTTCGGTATGTGAAGAGCTCCCCGTAATTTGAATGTCGCATGCAGGGGAATTAATTTCAGGAAGCCGAGGCGAAGTAAAATTCGCTTAGGCAATACCATAATCTTCAGTTTAAAGCCATTCCAGCACGCCCGTCTGCGTGGTCCGTCCAGACAGTGTGCGCGCTGGGGAGCGAGGATGTGGTACGTCCGGGACCGGTTTTGAGTTTCCGGTAGGCCAGACTCAACGATACTGGGGTGCGCTCCAGGCTACGAAATGCGACGTCAGCGGGAGGGGTGAATTGCACTGCGCGATTCGGGCCCAGAACTAGGAGTGATATGTACGCATAAGGCGAAGGAAATGCCAGGCTTGGAGGGGAGCAGTTAATTTCCGGAACAGAAAGTCTTGGCGCGGGGCATTCGTTATTTTGGTTAGGGAATATTAATGGCAATCAGCGTAGTAGTAATGGTGGGGACACGGCCCCAAATTCTGCGGAAGGTAATTTGAGGGTTATACAAAGAGTTGAAGTTTCTCTGGGATGCCGGAGAAACCCTCAATTCAATTGAATGAGTTTTGATAGGTGGGGGCCACAGATCGCTAATTCGCTGGCCCTAGAGGCAAATGGTCGGCAAAAGAAAGCTTATAGAGTAGATTCTAGACCGTGACTTGCTTATTTCCTGGGGCAACTAAGGCCGCGTTAATTTCAGGTAGTGGGCGGCGAAAGCATATATATGCATTGGCTCGGGATGCTTGTTTCCGATAACCCAAGGATATTAAATTGTGAGGCGATGAGAGCCTTGTCCTGTGGGATCAGCGATGCGTCGAGCATACTTGTGACGCAGAGGTGACTTGAACGACTCGGAATTCAATCCAACCGAGTAGAATTTTGACACCGTCCTTGGGATGATGAATCGACGGCAAAGAAAAATACCACAAGATCCAAAGAACTCACCATAAAGATATTGAGACAAGCAAGCGGGATAGGAACTGAGTCCCGCGGCCTGTATACGTGCGAGGAAATCCAATTTTTCCCGGCCCTTTTCGTGCGCCGGGTATCACAGATCCTGCGCTTCATTCATTCAAATCCAGGAGCTTCAATTTGCGTTTCTTCTTTTAACAGTCGTCTTGCGAGCGAGGATTAATCCTGTTCAGCGCCCAGAGGTAGCAAGTTGTACCCAGAACGAAGGAAGTGCGAGGTAGAGTTTGGCTGAACCTTTGGCCCCAAATAAAAGCGGTAATTGAGTAAAAATATCAGTGGCTTCTTATGGGTTCTCCAGCTCTCTTCTTACCACCATCCAGCGTCATTTGCGTCCACCTAGCGTGCTTTGCGTCCTCCTAGACCGGTCCCTACCTGGATTTCCGACTGATGAGGGAAAGCCGCGTTACCTCTTCCTCGACCGACGCGACGCGACGCGACGCGACCTCGGCCGAGGTATCGCACGCGCAGCAATGGCGCAACGCAACACGGATGTTTTTTTACTGGCAGAGGAAGGAGCTATTGAGCCGCGGTACAAACAGAGAGCTTGGTGCGTACGATATGGGGTTGGTATGCGGTAAGGAAGTAACTCTTGGTGCCAGGCAATTGTCCGATCGCGCGCGTGGAATGCGGAGGTGGGGAGCCAAGAAACATTCTCGCTGCCATGGCCAGGGGTTTCATTCAGTCTTTCTTTCAAATAATGCCCTCGTGAGAGCCGTCTTGGTTTGCTAAGAGTCCAAATTGCAGATGGCTAACGCGATTGCGCAGTCCAACGCACTCGATGCGAAAAGTACTTGGCACAATATCTCGACATGGGTAGGCGCCAAGACCGATGGCGTCCACTGCCATCCAGCACTTGAGGGAGGAATTCGTTCTGTTTATTTTCCCTTTGCAAAGGCTTTAGCGGACGGATTTCCAAAGTCGATTCTCATTGCCTCCAGCGATCGGAGCCGCACGGTGGCATCGTGAAGAGCCTCCAGCCAAAGTATGTTTTCAATTAATGTGATGTGACCTCTGGACCCAAGTCTTGGCACCTGCGCCAGGAACGCAGAAACGGTACCGGTGATGTTGTCGCCCAGAATGAACCTCAGCTTGCTGTACTGAGATGAATTGTCACAGGGAAAACCAGAGACGCCGAGGATCGGGGGGTAGTGCTAAGTGCGGTTGCGAGCGGCTTCACCTGCGGCTGCATATCTCGGTGTCCAAGCCCACACGGTTGAAACGCCTGTACTGCTAAAAGCAAGAGCTCGAGGCTGCTGAGCCAGATCCAAGGGAAACCAGCTGCGAGTTAATGTGAATTCGCCCAACGGTGAGACTGATTGGAGTCTAAACACCAGCGAGACGATATCCTGCGCCGAGGAGGAGGCCGAGCAGCCAAGATTACAGCACCCAGTCATGAGACGGCAGAGTATTGAAGCGTAGGAACTAGAGCGCAAAACAACAACGAAATTGTGGTGATGGCCGCCACACGTGGATCGTTCGTCTACCCCGTTTGCACCTCGTTGTCCCTGGCAGGCACGCAGGCGGTGCAACGTATAAAGGCTGCAAATCCTGCATTCGCGCCTTTGTTGAATCCAACTTGCGGATAATCGGACCTGGAAGCCGTTTCGAATTCCGCGCCAAGAATACTCAGCCCGCACTCCACCGCCGATCGCTTTTTGTTGGTCATCCCCTTTTCTTCTTGCCGTTATCGCCTCCAACGCCCGCCTCTCCCTTCCTCCTGTCGCCCGCCCTTGTGGTTCAACTTCAACCGCTGTTTGCCGCCCTGCCGTCAGTTCACGCGCCATATCACCCTGCGCGATTTTCGCCGTTCGCCGCCCGTCCAATCGGGTCTGATAAACAGTTCCTATGGCTAAATTCAACCCCGTGCGTCCCGCTCCCCGCTTTGACCACCGCGTCCACTCAACGCGAGATGCCAGATTGACGTGACCGTCCCGCATATTGTCTATGCCGCCCTCGGGGGCTTCGTCGTCCTGGTGTGTCCGTACGTGCCTTGTCGCGTTCTACGCTAACCCATGACGCCGCGCACCACAGTTTGGGATGTTTTCTCTGTTTCTGCGCGAGAAACTCTACGTTGGAGAGGCTTGCTGGGCGTTTCTCTTTGGAGTCGTTATTGGTGCGTTTTAATGCAGGGACGAGACAGTGGCTCTAACGAAGGTTGCAGGCCCGTACGGCGCGAATATCTTTAATCCCCGCGGATGGGGTGGTGACAATGGTGCGTGGACGCTCTGAACAAAAATCTAACGCTCATTCCTTCCCTTCAAAATTTCTCTTCAAAATTCTATTTTGGACACTTGTCGACGCGATCGCCGTTTTTGTTTGTCTGCACCCACAACCTCATCGGCCTTCACACAACTTGTCACGATACCCTCTACGTCTACTCCTCCTTCATCTCCAACACTCGGTCTTCAGATGACACGGTTAACATGATCACCCTCGAGCTGGCGCGTGTCGTTCTCGCCATTGGAGTCTTTGCCATTGGAGTCGAGTTGCCCAAGGCCTACATGCGACGGCATTGGAAGAGTCTCTTCTTCCTCCTGGGACCCGTCATGATCTGGGTGAGTAGGACCTCTCCACTCGCGAGGAGAATTCATTCCGCGGCGATCGCTCAATGCATCGAATTGCCTTATTCAATTTCGGTCTACTGACCACTCCCACAGGGCTGGTTCGTTTCCGCGGCGCTCATCTTCGCACTTATTCCGGGCTTGAACTTTCTCTCGTCCCTCGCCGTCGCTGCGTGCCTCACTCCCACCGACCCTATTCTCGCCGCTGCTGTCGTTGGTGGGAAATACGCCGACAAGCATGTACCCGCGCATATTCGTCACCTGCTCGCTGCAGAGAGCGGCTGTAACGACGGCGCCGCGTTCCCCTTCCTCTACATCGCCCTCTATCTCATTCTGGATAGCACAACGAAGGAAGCCATTCAACATTGGTTTCTCGAGTTATGGCTATGTGGGTTTCGCCGTTCCTCTACTCACTGACCCGTGCTGACGATTACCTGCAGACCAAGTCATCCTCGGTGTAGTCATTGGCTCCCTCATCGGGTTCTCGTTCCGCTACCTCATGAAGTTCTCTGAACGGCACTCGCTGATCGACCGGCACTCTTACGTCGCGCAATATGTCTCCCTCGCACTGCTCACCATCGGCCTCACCACCCTCCTCGGCTCCGACGACCTCCTCAGCGCCTTCGCCTGCGGCGCCGCTTTTGCGTGGGACGGTTTCTTCAACCGCCAAACGGAAGAGTCCGTCTTCTCCTCCGTGATCGATCTTCTCTTCAACGTCGCCGCGTTCGTGTACGTCGGCGCGTGGATGCCGTTCGCGAGCTTCCAGGACCCCGCGCACACGACGCTGCAGGTGTGGCGTCTCGTCGTGCTCGCCATCTGCATTCTTCTGCTGCGCCGCCTGCCCATCATGGTCGCGCTCTACCGCTGGATCCCCGACATCAAGACCGCACGCGAGGCGGTGTTCAGCGGGCACTTTGGGCCTATTGGGGTCGGCGCGGTGTTTATCTCGACGCTCGCGACGCAGGTGCTGGTGGACAACCCGCGGTCGACGGAGGACCCGCAGGTGGCGCTGTTGGCGAAGACGATTCAGCCGATATGCGCGTTTATGGTGCTTTGTAGCATTACGATCCATGGGCTGTCGATTCCGTCGTTTTCACTCGGGCGAAGGGTGCATTCGGTGTCGAGAACGTGGTCGCGGCATACGACGGCGACGCACCAGCCGCAGCCGGACTGGATGGACCACGTAAGGCATGCGGGCGGTGGGGTTGTGGTTAATCGCGATCATCCGCAGATTGGCGATGCGGAGGCGGGGAGTGGGGACTTGGAAATGGGGCTTGGGAGTGGGGAGAAGGTCACGCTGGATGGGCGGCCGCAGGAGGATATTGACGTGCGGGTGGGAAGGAGCGAGAGCCCGACTGCGGTGGGGACTACGCCTGGGTCGAGCGATGAGGAGAAGGAGCAGGCGCAGAAGGAGGCGGATGTGGAGGCAGGTCGGCGTCCTGAGGGAGATGTACCGCCGGACGGGGAAGAGCTTATTGCCGAGTGGCAGGAAGGGCATCATCGCATTATTGAGCGGCGTGCAGGGCCGGGAGAAGAGGTACGTCTTTCCCTTGCGATTTCTTTGCTTTACCTATATTGATTGTATAATACAGGTCGAGGTCGAGGTCATCCGCAACGTCGACGGCAACGACGTCTCGTCTGCGTACCGGGGCTCCGAGGCGGTCGTGCATAGACTGGTGGAGAAGATCCGGAGCGCACCGCGTGCGATCGAGATGGACCTTGAGGCGCTTGGGCACAGTATCGAGGAGCGACTCGGACATTCTCCCGTTCCTGGCCACCACCACCTCCACGCGCAGGTAACCGACCCCGCCGTTGGTCCCGACGACGAGGACGACGAGGAGGGCTGGGCGTCTGATCGCAGTGACGGACCTGCTGCAGGCCCCAGCACCTCTGCGGATCGAGGCAGCCGGCGCATGCGCTCCAAGTCGCCCAAGGCGAAGCCTACGGGACGGCGGCGCGGGTCTGTGACCCGGAAAGGGCTGCTGCGCATGGCGCACGAGTTCATCAACCGCGATCAACGCGCGCACGGCCGCGCCTCGACACCTGATATCCTGGCGCAAATGTCGCCCTCTGTATCGTCCTCCTCGGAATCACCTACCCCGCCCGACGAAACCCACCAGCGCCCGCTCTCGACGTCGGACTCGGCACCGCAGTTCTCCGCTACGGACTATGCATACCGGCGTCCGGGCATTTCGACGTCGTCCTCGCGGGCGGACATCTCATCGGTGCGGCATGGGCGGCGATCGCGCGTCGATAGTCTGCGATTGCAGCACTCGACAAGGCCGTCGAGGGAGGCGTCGCCTGCGCGGTCGGTGCGATTTGCGGAGCCTACGGGGAGCGGGGCGAGCACGCCGCGCACAGGGGTGTTTGGGGAGGAGGTGCATGCGTCGCCTGCGGCTGTGGATGAGAGCGGCGAGGATATGAGCAGGAGCGTTACCTTTGACTTGCCTGACCCGGAGGGTGGGAGTGGGAGCGGGAGCGGCAGGTCTGGGCCAGGCTCAGGCTCCAGCAGGTGAGTATCTACGCTAGAAGGAGGATGAGTGTGCGGCCATTAATTTAGAGGCGCATATATCGTGCACCATTAATCTTCTCGTCGCAAAAGTGTAATATATGCAGCAGCGCCATGTCGGAGAGTTTTATTTACATTATTGTAGTTTATAGCACACCGTATCGCTATCGTTACATGTTTCCGCACCCGCAGTTCCAACCTATCAAGTGTACATATATATACATACAGTCCATTCCAGTTTGCGTATGATACAGTTTTTTAAAGAAAGAAATAAGGCAATAAAAAAAAGAAAGGAGATGAATCAGACTGTGTCCGCTCCGCTGGAGGTTTCTGGGAGGACGCGCGGACGCTGCTTCCATCCGTATCTGCGGAACGCTTGCACGGTGACGACGACTGGGACGATTGTCACAGTCATGGCTAGGATCTAGTTGCAGATTAGCTTGGCCGATCGGACTGAAAACGATGAGGATCTCATTACCTGCCCAAAACCCCAGAACGCATTCTCAGGGCACAGGACATTGCGGTGGATTTGAAGCTCGGTGCTGCCCAGGGTGATGATGTACGGCAGACCGATGAAGAGGCTAAGGACAATCAGATGCGGGTCGATGGCGAGCGATGGCGGGAGGCGGTTGTTAGTAGGACGTGCGGGGTCGACCGGAGACATGAGGGGGACCATTGGAACCGATTGTGGTGCTGGGGGGTTCGACACCCGACGCCCAGGGTGCTTTTTGCCCTCCGAAGGGCGGGGGAGGTGGCGCCACAGGAAGAGGCTCGCGACGATGGAGTACCCAAGGAGCATGATCGTGGTGACGACGAGGGCGACGAGTCTGCCTGTGCCTGTTGCCGACGTCGATATAAAGAGGACGATGAATACCGTTTGCCCCGAATGTGATCCGGATTCGAGCTCCGGCGCGCGAGCCCAGAGGTACAAGATGCAGGACATGGAGATGTAGGTCTGTCCGATTGCGGCGTATTGGACGGCGTGCGAGCCTTTAGGATGACGATTCTGTAGCCATGGTCAGTGTGTGGATTATTGCCATAAAAATGGAAAGACCCACATAGGTCGCCAACGCCATGAAGATAGCCCAGTTTGCGAGCCAGACAAGGTCGGTAACGATTATGGCCTGGTACAGCGGCAGCTCATTGCGCACAGCGGTTACCAGCGCAGAGATAGTTAGCCCGAAGCTTGTTCCAAGTAGGGTCCAGACAGAGTTGAGAGCCTCTTCGAGCGAGCGACCTGCGAGCAAAACTAACACGTTTAAGCTTTTCCGACGGACCTGTGTATTAGTGGGCTTTATTTCTCGTTACCTAGGGCTATTGTTTGAAGATAAAATGAGATGCGAACACCCAGACCGCTAATATCTGGATTAGGCTCCAAACACGGGTTAGCGGAATTCACTGGGGGATAGATGAGTAAAACGATTGAGGGAAAGTATGCTGCTGGCGCTATTACCCACTTTTCACCGCCAAGTAGTGGTTCTGGTAGCGCTGTAAAAAGCCATGCCAAAAATGCTGTGGTGGTGGGAAGCCAGACGCGATCACGTGTGTCGATGAGAATCAAACAGGCGCTAAAAGTAGACATAGTATGGGTGAAGCCTGTGCCTCTCCGATTCCGCTTGAACTCCAGTGGACTGAGTAGTATGGCGATCTCGGTTGCCTTGCGAGCTCAGCGCTTTGCTCTAATTTCACCTCCAGGCTCTGGACGTACGATCCCAAATTCCACCCATATCACTCCTCATGCTCGGATCTTCCACACTCCTTCGTCGCCCGTCCCACGAGCTGTAATCCCTCGCAAATGTCTCCGCCCAGAATTCCACCCGAGCTGACAGACCACATAATCGACTTCCAATGGAGCAGCCGGGCAGACATGCACAGTTGTTCTTTGGTGTGCTGTGGGTGGCTTCCATCGACTAGGAACCACCTCTTTGGACACATTGTTGTTGAACCCGATGCTCGAGTCCTCGTCCTTCTCCACTCTCCCTCCAAAATTGTGGAAAATCTACACACAGATCCGAGTCCTGGATTTCCGGTGTTCACTGCGTTCCGCGGTCGCCTTGTAGGAAAATGAAAGGGAATATAACAGTATATTTCAGTGAACTAATCTACCTGTATTTATACTCCTCCAGAGAACAATGAGAAACTCAACAATGGTAATGCTACAACAATGCTGAGTCCCAAAAACATGACTCGAATAATGGTAGACGCGTCGCGACGCGTCTCGGTAAGTGTTTCAGGGGGTTCAACCCCGTGGCAACATGACGCGTCTGCCTCGCGCCGTGCTGTGCACATACGTGGCCTTGGCGGGCTGACACATCGGCGCCGCAAATCCCAACACGCCTAAACTTGATGTGCGCAGCTATTTGTGGAGCTGCGTTAGTCTCTCGTAGACAGACGCTACAACGATTTGCTCGTGCCTCGCAAGTTGTCGTGCAATCAAATGATCCTATCCTGTCCGTCCGAGGTGACCCCAATTTACGTTCAACTTTGTCAAAACTTAGTTCGTTAATTCGAGACCAATCCGGCTGCGCATTTCTTATTTTTCTCGATAGGCTCCCGCAGGAGAGCTGGCAAAGTATTAAGTTCTATAAGGACTCCTTCCGCTGCCAGGATCGTGCCGGATGTGGGGTAGTATAAGAGGTGTACATGTTTGTCGGAAAAATCGAAAATGGCTGATATGGACTGGCCTGGACATATCAGGTGCGGCCAGTCCGTCAGGTTTCCCTCAAGTGATCATCGATCAGGGTCAGTAATCACTTGATGATCCCATATCAGCTTGACTGACCTGGCCAACCTGACGGGCCATGTCAGGCCTGATCAGGAACTCCCGCCCAAATTTGTAAAACTACTCGCCCCTTCTGAGGGGCTTACTCGGAGCTAGAGTCGTAACCAGTCTGCGCTACGGCAAAAGAAGTTGTGAGGTTGTTTGCCGTAGGCAGACTGGTACAACTCGGAATTACAGTCGGATTGCTCATAACGCATAAGGTCATAATGCATACCAGCCAAAATTTCCTCATAACGCATCGGATTTTGGATCCACCAAAATGCATTTTGTCACTGTAAAGGGGTGGTCATAATGCATAGGATTCAACCAGATTCCCCTCATTTTGGCAGGGAACGGATGTTATGCGTTATGAGCAATCCGACTGTAGTCAAAGGGCCGCGCCCGGAGTTTGAAAATTTTCCCCTCAGCTGGATTTCGCTCATTTCAGGGGGTCTATCAGAACTTTTTCAAAAATCGGTAATCTACAACCCTCAATCTTGAGTTCTGTCTCTTCAGAATTCTTTTATATCACCCAGAGGGTGAGCTGCGAAAAAGTCAAACTTGGCGGGGAATTGATGGCTGCACACAGCCACCGCCTCGGCACTACTCGGCCCCAGCCAAAAATTCAAACTCCGGGCGCAGCCCTTTGGCGTTGCCCGAGTTGTACCAGTCTGCCTACGGCAAACAACCTCACCACTTATTTTGCCGTAGCGCAGACTGGTTACGAGTCTAACTCGGAGCACTATCAGTGCATAGTATTCTATTCTACGTCAATGACTACTTCATGCCACCTAACTTCAGTGTTGCAGTTTAAGGGTTTAAGGGCTTAGTCTTAATAAGGGCTTAACACTAAGCCCTTAATATCGGGCGGCTCGTAACTTAAGCCCTTATTAAGCCTTAACATCTTCCCATCAAACAGTAATCTTGCGGTAATCAATGCAGTAAAAATTCAGTCAGTACTCTCGGCTCCATGTATCATCTATCCCACAGACCCAACACAGATCACATCGTGATTTTACAGCTTCATGGTCTGTCCAACGGTTATGAAATATTGTCTCCCACGGTTCAAAGCACCGGAAATCTCACTGATGGAACCTCCCGTAGCTGAGTATAGTGACGAGGAACGTTAACCGGACACAGATGCCCAGGAGGCCTCTGGGAGGTTTATGAAGGTTTTTTCACTATATTCGTGTAGGGACTGGGCACAGCTATTTTAGGAATTAACCCTTAATATGACCCTTAATTAAGCACCCTTAATAAGCCTTAACAAGAGTTAAGGCCTTAATTTTGGGGGCCACCCTTAATAAGACCCTTAACTACAACACTGCAGGCTAACTTACTACAATCAAACTTTGTTTACTACGAAAAGACTAACATAACTAAGGTGTGAACACTGGAAGGACACCACTTGAGTTATGCACCTCGTTCGGGGCACCGGGTGCGAGTGGAAATCTTGTTCAAATTCACAATTTTTGACCGCGGGGTTTTTTCTGTAGCTACACACGAATGACTTGACACCTCGGTACTCCCTTGTGCAAGTAAATTTTCATTTTTATGTCGTCGAGGTCGGGGAAACCTGACTCTACCTGACCAGGACCTGACGGCGCCTGATATGCCTTCACCACAAACCTGATCAGCACCAACCAGCCCATCAGGCGCGGTCAGGTTCTGATCAGCTAAATCCGATTTTTCCGACATTGCATACATGACTACAATACCAATACTAAAGCACCTTCTCGTGCGCAAACTATATACCAATAGCTATCTTCAGCGAAATTCCGACGGAGGAATGTGGTACTTACCAGCGTGACGAAGGTACCATCGGCGAGTTGCTCCTTTCTTGGTACCAATTTATATCCAAAAACGCGAGGGAGAATAACACGCCAAACCGCCCAATAAAGCACGCCGAAAACCATGACGACGATTCCAACCAAGCAGTATCTAGGTAGTGTGAATCTGAAGGGTCTGAACGCAAAGAGGATCATCCTACAGATAGTATGGTAGCGGTGGTGTGTCTCCAACTTTGTTGGCGGGCCGCAAAAATGGGGCAATGACCACTGAAAGCAGTTGAAATCACCCGACATTTGATAAGCATGGAAGACTAACGGAATAGAGCAGCAGCGAGGAAGAATACGGCAAAAGGCCACCAGACTGCAGTCATATTCGCGCGGTTCGGAACAATAGGGTTTTGTATGCTTGCCTTTGAACGGGCGGATAGCGCTGGGCTCCCTGTACCGCAGCCAGAAAAGTCCCTGTTGAAACCGTAACAAATTAAAATCAGGGCTGAAGAAAACAGGCGAGCGCATGCACGCACAAATACAATGAATACATTGAGAATTTGCTGTGGGTATCCTTCAACATCGAGAATGAACGGATAAACGACCGAGGGCGGGGGTGCAATTATCACAATAATCTACCTTCATTCAGCAGCAGTCGACGCGCTCATGTGGGAGATACTCACAGAGGGGATCAAGTGAATGACGAGGCCAGGGAACGGGGATTTGCCCGTAGGCCAATTTGAGGCCCAAAATTTGTTACTGAACGGGAAGGGAACTCCTTCCTTTGCGAGTTCTGACCACAAATTCAAGTCGGCGCGCTGTCATTTCAAAGAGATCGAGACTAACCTTGGTTCACTTTCGCAGCAGTAAATGTCTCGGAGGGTATGGATCAATGTATCTGACTTGAGCGGCCATACATACGACTGTGACGACGTTCTATGAAGGTATCATTGTTACCCACGATTCATTGAAAAAAGAAAAGACCTCACGCTGTTATCCCAAGGGCAATCAAGTCGGCGTCAGATAATATGATGCAATATCCAGCCAGTTCGTGCTCACCCTAATGCACTGCAATGGCATGTAAATGAAGGATATGGCACAACGATGGAGAAAAGCGACCTCAACGCGACCAAGACTGAGAGCACCTTCTCTGCTTTGACGCCAAAGACATTCTTGAAGAACAGAGATGCAACTGTAACTTGCGACTTGATGATATCGACCTTTGATGCCGCTGCAAAATATGCGATATTGGCTAGGAGGTATAGAGTGGCACATAGGCCCAGCCCCAAGGGGGCAGCGATTTTGAGAGTTCGAATCGGGTCTTTGACATCGTTGAGGACATAATTTATGTTCGACCTGGAAATCGGTGAATCGACAATTCGGAACGAAAGGTTGGGATGAGGACCATCCCGCGTAGCTGAATAAGACCTTGAAAGCGGCAGTGGCGTACTAACGGGATGCTTGTAAACGGACCATATGTCATGGTGAGATTTTCCCTACGTCGTTGCTGCTGTGGGAGCTCCCAGCAAATACATTTCGGAAGTTGAGATGAGGGTCTTGGATGTGGGTTTTACCAGATAGCACGATCCAACCTGTAACAGCTTGTGATGAAAATGAGAGGGAGAGAACCTTCCATGAATACCAGCTATGACAATCACAAGAAGGACAAGAATCTTGAGCATGCTGAGGGCCTAAAATAAAATAAAATTGTTTGCTACGAGCCAGCTACGAGGGACAAAATAAGATATTTAACGCACATTCATGAACAATACTCCGTGCCTTGGAGCCAAACCGTGAACCAAGGTGACGAAGAAAATAACTAGAGGTGCCAGTGGGTGAGTTTGGAATTGAGCAAACATCATTGCGCACCGCCTAGAGCTATACCACGAACAACCCAACGGGGATCAGGCTGTCCAGCTGCAATTAGAATACTGGATTCATTAAAGACGACTCTGTTGACATAGAAGGAAACACACTTCTGCGCAAATACCTTCATAATAGGTTGCAATCGGTAAATGCGAAGAACAGGAACATTTAGCACTCACGATACAACCAGACGCGGTGAACCCAAGCAAGATGACGTTGCTTGAAAATATCACAGTTGCGAGATATTTGGGTCTTCGATAAATGGCTTCGAGGTACACCTTCTCCCCGCCTGAGCGAGGTATCATGGTGCCAAATTCGAGCCAAACGCAAAGTCCGCAGGCTGATAAGGCGAAACCGAGCACCCAGAGCATTAAAGAGGCTCCAACTGAACCAACGGACCCCAGAATGGTGCTCGGGGTAGAAAATATGCCGGTCCCAATAATGCGGCCAACACTGCGGGGTTGATAAGCAGGGGAAAGTTTGTTATTTTCCTCTCACATCAACATTGTACAGCTGAAGACGCCAAGATGGCGGCCCATGCCGCCCTGAGTATCTTATTAAATGTGGCTCAGGCGCCGTAACAATATGTGGCTGAAGATATTTACCCTCCTCGTGCGTCAATTGTCCTACCGATTCAACAACTTCAATGTCGTCTTCAGTCGCCGACTTCTCGGGACGCTTGGAATCCAGCAGATAGGTTGGATCTGGGATCCTACTGTCAGTGGAGTCATCGGGACTGTCAACCGAGTTGAGTCTGGAGAAGAGTCCCATCGAGGAGGTCGAAATCGGCGCTGGATTGGTGTCTTTATCTTTAAGAACCATACATACACCCCTGCGAATATTGCGCGATAGACGGCGTGCAGATGGCGCAATATGTTGGGCATAGGTGGAAAATAGAACAGCTACTTTTGCCGTGGCACTGAAGCCTCCACTGGCTCTTCCTCGGCTTTGACCGGAGGAGCAAGGTTAATTTTCAGGTGTATTTCCAGGAGGAGGATTCGGGGACCCCCGAGATGCTCACCATTGAGCGAATGGCTATGGATCGCTTGTGTGTGCGCTCAAAATTGACTGTCGATGACAGTGCAGGCTCACCACTGAGCGTACTAGTACTTCATAGCTGTGTGCTAAGAATTGACTGCCGATGGCTCAACAAATTGCGCAAGTAAGACGTTTGAAGGTTTCAAGACATCTAAACAAGTCCCAATGGAGCCAACGGTGATGCCGATCTACTTGACCGGCAACTCGGCACACTCGACCAACAGCGTCGACATCGTCCCTCCATCTTTCACTTGCATTTACCCCCCCTCATTAGCCGTCAAAATCTGTCTTCAAACCTGAGGTTTGCAGCTTTATGTGTGGGTTTTCCAAAGGGTTGCCGAACAATGCCGTAAATTCAACCACAGTGAAAAAGTGCCAAGCTTGTGAACAAGACAATGCCAACGATGCCATTCTTTTTTCACGAATCCTCAAAATTTTGCTCACAGAGCAGAAATCGGGAAGGGTACTTGGACTCAGCTCAGATTGCTGATCAAAATCTCCAGTTGTTAATCCCTCCGCAAATTGAATGTTCGCTAGCACTCACAGCAGTCTCAGATCTCGAACGGCCGACCAAGATGGTGATTAGGAGCAAGCATAATAGTTTGCAGCCCCAAACGAATAAGTAGGTAGTCCCATAAAGTCCCACGGTTCATCACTCACAAAGAATCGCCTACCAAGAGATCCATAAGTATCGCCCACAGCACACGAATCGACGATTTGGGTCGGAGATGGTTCAAGTGGGCTGTTCAGCTAAGGAATGAGGGAGTGCGATTGAAGTTAACCATCGAGCGTCCGAAGGTTAGTTGAATATTACAACTAGTTCAGAGGAAATACCGGCGGTTGAGTTCATCCCCCAGAGAAAATACCGGCGGTTGAGTTCATCCCCCAGAGAATTCCGTTGTGAATGGAAGGAGGCCATGATACAATATATACTTTTCGCCTTGATACAAGCATGTTATACATTCGTGAAGGGCTCATTGGTAATCGGCATGAGGAGGTACCGTTAACTAGTCCAGAATTTCAACCATGGGAATTACCAAAGAGCGGTTGACATCAAATGATTCGGCGAGAGAAACTAAACACTTAGATCTTTTAAAAAGGTGCCTGCACCGTTATCCGAGGTTGCGGAATGGCTGAAACCCGACGGCCACTGAGCAGACATGGATCAAATTGATTAATGCTAGATCCTATCCCGCATGAAAGCGCCAGAATGGGTGTGCAGTTTTTTAAGGTATCATCGACTGGGAAGAGAATTATGAATTGGCAGAAACACTCTTACACTTACAATGAACAATTTATCTTAAATGCGCCAGTCGATTTACGCGTTTGCGGAAGAGATGGAGCGCGTCGAAGACATTGTCCGTTTTTGACATCTTGAATGCAAGCCCCTTCTCAGGTTTCGCTGCGCAGCACGTGAATGACATGTGATGAGAAGGCTGCGAACCTATCTCGATACTATCGATCGCCCAGAAGTGCAAGATTTTTTGATGACGCTACTACGGCCTCAAATTTGGCCAGATTTTGCTTGGAACTGGGAAATAGCATCCTTAACCCGCATAAAGTTTACGTATGAAAGGCGGTTTTCTGGGATGCAGAGTTGAAGTCGTGGTGAACCTGCCGAGTCTCCCATCAAAAGCACCCACTTGTGCAAGAAAAGTTTTGTGTTCATTCTGGGATCAAATTGTCCTCGTTTCCTTTGCAAAGTACATCAGTGTGCTCTTGGAAGCACGCTATTGGGTTCGGATTTGAGTCTGAATAAAGTGGGGCCGACCTTGGGTTGAAAAATGATTTAACTTTATTTTGCACATCCGGTCATCTTGCACTTCTGGGCGATCGATAGTAGCGCGCTTGAGAACTCGGGAGAGCTCTCTTATGTCAAACATTGGAGGCGTTGCTCTGGCTCGCCGGACCAAGACGGATGTTCCCCTGCCCAACGGACGCGTAGTAGCGAAGGACAACTGCATTGGGGTTTCCATTCAATTTCCATTGACGGAATACACTTCGATGAGAATAATTACCCCAATGCGCGAGAGTTTGACGCTTTCAGTTTTGTCGGCATTCCGCCCAGGGGCAGTTGAACGAAGATCTTGTCACCACCTCCGTATCTTTCCTTCCGTTCTCACATGGTATTCATGCTTGGTTTGTAACGAGTCCTTATTTTTCTCCAGCATATTCACATATCACGCCCAATGCAGTCCCCGACGATTTTTCGCTGTCAATAGTGTCAAGATGATCCTGGCGCACATTCTGCTAGAATAAGAGATACAGCCGTTCACCACTCGCCCCCCAGGGATGTCCTTTGGAGGTTTGTTGACCATTTCCGATGAAAGACACTAGAATCGAATGATTTTCCAGACATCAATGTTGTTCCAGTGGCAGCAGAGATGCGAATTAAAAAGCGTGTCAAGGAGTAGATTGTTATTTTTGCCGCACTTGACGCTTGGTGTACAAGGAACTATGGACTAAGATTTAAGTAACTAAGCGTAGGAAATAGCCGTCATTTTCCCAGTGGCCTCGTAGACTAAAATCTTCCCGAGAGAGTCATCGATTGTGATACGTTGAATGGATGTGAGTGGGGAAATGTCTATCTCCAGTTTCCGGAAGGTAATGTGAGGGCCTGGGGTCAAACTGAAGTGGAACAATCCGAGGTAACCGTCTCCGGGTCCTTGATCTCCTCGGAAACGCACTCCTCCCTTATCAACCAGAATGAGAGCGTAGTTCCCTGAACCGCCAACTGCGAACAGACGAATGTGGTCCTGGTGCTCATAGCAATGGCTTTGGTTCGTCCGTAGAATTGACTGGGCGATGTTCCCCGGCCAAAAATGAATTACAGATCTGTAAAGCTTGTAGTCTGGAGCCAGTTCGAAGGATTTGCAAGTAACCGCAAAAATGCCATGGCGAGGTACAAGCACTTGTGCGTGATTGCCGACTACCCTGTGGTCCACTCCGATTCGGAACCTGAGAGCCTTTGGACTCGACACGTCCGGATGGCGAAGCGGAAGCTCCGGTCGGCCTGAGTCCAGTTGGGCATCATCTGAAGCGTTGGAACGACCTTGGCCGAGAAGGACACTTTGCACCGAGGCGTCGCCAACAAACGAGCCCCTACTGAATAGGTATATCCTTTGTCCAAGCGGTAAGCACGCTCGGACGCCCTAGGAGGTTTAATCTAAGTGCCAACATGAAAATTAATCAAGCGTATGGAAGGAATATCAACTGGGGTTTTCACTACGCCGTTATTTGGGTTGTCCATTCTCCAAGACACTATGGACGAGCGCGCGACGAAGCCTACCACCTGAGTGGTGATAAAGAAATGGATGTTATATGAATATTCCCCTTGGACGGCCGGGGAGATGAGATGGGAGATCGAAAGGTTGGCACGATCGCGGTAGTCGATGCAAATGGCCACCAAGTGTTCAGGTGTGCCCCAGCTGGAAGAAAAGAAGGGATATCAGCGCCAGACGGCTCTTCTGGAGGAACATACCCGATGGCCGCGCCGAAGATTGCTTTGCCTTCCTCTTCCAAGCAAGGCCAGGTGACAATATAAAGGAACATGCGAATCTCCATGTGTGCCACACGTTGGCACGTTAGAAGGTCCCAGCAGTCCACGATTCCCAGGCCATGTGTAACCGCGAGGTTTGCCGCAGGGATGCAAAATAATCTCCTCTCCCTTTCCACCGATAAAGTGCGTATGCGCACAGGACGTGGGTTCTCGGACTTCAAATTTTTCATAATTTGGTTAACCTGTAGGGCGGTGTGTTGAAGTTTTTGCAAAGACAATGTATCGAGTAGTTCCTGCAGAGACAATGTATCGAGGGACGCCGCGGCTGGCAAGGGAAGCGGCTGCATTTGGACTTCACGCACTCGGACCAGAGCGTAAAGCCAAAGACTCTTTTGCAGTTGTAGCTCGCGTATAACACGGCAAAGCTGGGGAAAAGTCAAAGTTCAAGCGTAGCGTAGATCACATGATTGGCCACCCACCGAAAGAAAATTAATTAGATCTTCAACGTCTAAGTGCTTCAAGAGTTCCAGGAGGACATCCTGAGGGAGTTCAACAAAGCTGCGGGACATGGTGGTGGAGGAAGAGAGGAGGGATGATTAGTTCAAACGGCCGTCATCGGCGTAGTGTGGGCGCTAACTGTCAACTCTTCGAGCTGTCGTGGCAGTCTGGTCGAAAATATCTACACACATGAGAGAAAAGGTTGAAGAAGTTGATGGATCACGTTTGGCGGAGTCGGGAATTAACGCGGAACTTTTATTCGTGAGCAGGCCAACAGTTCCGTCTATACATAGGAAATAGCTGTCAGTTTCCCTAAATTATCCACGACTACGACCAAACCCAGAGAGTCGTCGAAGACGAGTTGATGGTGATCGTGCAGAGACACGTCCCGGACGTCCAATTTCCGGAAAGTAATGTGTGGAGATGGAGTGGGACTGAAGTGGAGCAGGCCCAGGTACGGTGCGTCCGCGCCTGGCATACTTTCATTCGTTGGCACTTCATGGGCAATGAATGCAACATAGGTCCCCGAACTCCCGACTGCGATCGTGTCGATCAAGTCTGGGTGTCCGTAGACACAGCTTGGCTCGAAGGATAGCATCCCAAGAGCCGTATTGACGCTGCCAGGCCAGAAGTGAACCACAGACTTCGTTCTGGCCAGGTCCGTGCAGGTTACTGCGAAAATACCGTACTCGGGGGCAAAAACCCGGTTTGAATGGTACTACCGGCTGGAGAAGCTGGCACCAATGAGAAGCTGTTCCAGATCCGGGAGGGGTGGATATGGAAGGGGGAGTACGGTCGAAATGGGCGGCTCCAGATGCGCATCCGTCTGATGGTCGGCGGCAGGCAAGAAGGGAACGCTGTAAATCGCGACTCTTTCGAGACTGCCCCCCTTGTGGAGCATGTACAATCTTTCCCCAAATAACAGACAGGCAGGCGTCGGGGAACTGGGCTGTAAACACGGTTTAGGTGAATATGAACGTGGTGAATGAACACGATTCGAACCGGGCAGCAATCATCTTGGGCCTTGACATTGAGTTCACCATCTGGGTCTAGGCCCCAAGAGACTATGGATGTCTTTGTGCAAAAGCCCAACACGCGAGAGTTGAGAAAGAGATGACTGCGAAAAAGGTAATCGTTGTTTGTGGCCCGAGATAGTGTGTGCGAGATCGAAATACTGGCACGGTCGCGGAAATCGACGCAGATGAACACAAGGTTCCTCGTGCTTAGAAAGCTGGATGGATGCACAGTAAATTAGCTACAAAGAATGATGTCCTTTCGTGACATACCTGCGCCCGATGGAGGCGCCGATGAGAGCCTTTCCTTCGATTTCCATGCATGGTGCTTTCGTCCGAACGTGAAGGTCGACAAGTTCCAAATGCGCCACACGCTGGGCGGTCGTGATGTTCCAGCAGCTCACGCTCCCCCTCGTAGAGGTTACCACGAGACTAGTTCCGGGTATAAACAGCATTTCCCGGTCATGTTCCACAGAGAAGCTGCGGATGTGGGAGGGACGTGGACTTTCCGACTTGAAATTTTTCAAAAGTCGTGCGGTTTGTCGGGCGGCTCGTTGAAGTTGAGCCAGAGTCAGTTCCTGGAGATTGGAGACTGGGAGTGGCTGAAGTTCTACCGCTCTAATTCGGGCGAGAGCATTGAGCCAGAGAATCCTTTGAAATTGAATCTCGCGAATGACGCGGCAGGTCTGAGAAAACTTTTCAGTCCACTGTCCAGCCTACTTCACCAGATAATTTGGGACCGACGTACCGAAAGGAAATTTACGAGATCACCGACGTCCAGCTTGTTTGCCAGTTCCAGGAGCACATCCTGAGGAAATTCGGTGATGCAGAGACACATGAACGTCTGAGACAGGCGATGCACGGGCCGCGGCCGACCTTGACCGCCGCGGCCCGGTTGGCCCGGCGTGTCTTCGATCACGACCACCATCTCTTTCCCGAGTTTAACCCGCCTTTTGACCACAAACGACCCTCCTTTCGACCCGGATGTTCCCTTAATCCGTGAAATCATCCCCGTTGGCCAGCGTTGGCCAGACTCGCCCGGCGGACCTAAACGTTCTGCGTTCGGCGCTAGTGCAGTTGGTTTAGAGGCTCGAGGAGGCCACTGAGGTCGTTCACCAGCACTGCGACATCATATCTCCAGTCCGCCAACGCACAGCCGGATATTGACTGGCCAGATGTTAAAAATCAGGCCAATCCTGGCTTACTCGATGCGGTCTTGCCCAGCTCTGGTCGGTGGCATAACTTGTGTCTCCAACAACTGGGCGGTTCCTCTGATCCTGGGTCACACATCCTCAATTGGCTGGCACCGCTCAACGGCCTGTTGGATCATCTGGAGACACTGAAGATAGTGAATGGAGAGACAGTCGTGATACCCGATGTTTTTGCAACAGCTCCACACTTACGTCGTGTTTTCCTGAACCGGCGACTCGATGACACTTCACCAGATTGCTTCACTCTTACCATCATCATCAATTCAAAAACTTCTAATTCCTCTCGTCTGCGGCATCCTGAACACCTACAAATGCTTAGCTGTATGTTGTTACTTCCCTCTGGCTTCTGTCTGAATCAATTTCGTTGCCGTCGTCGGACCGTTGTCTGGTGGTGGTGGTGGAAAGTTGTGCATTGGCGTCCCGATGGCTCTCTGGGTGTACTGGAATTGCATTAGCGGCAACCCTGATCCATCTCTACCTGCTTTACTCCCTCTCCGCTGGTCTGTGACCCATTTGCTGGGAGTACTGGGCCGGCGAAGCTGCACTAGCCGATAACGGATTTCTCGGCGACGACATTCTATTGGCTTTGAACTGGTTCTCCTATGGTCCAAAGTGTGCTACAGACACCAATGCTGGTGAAATGGGCCTTGCCAGAGGCCGCGCAATGAGCCAGATTTCTGGGGGTGTCGAATCGCTTCGCTTGCAGGGATCAATTGGTTACCAAGCGCACGGACCACGTTCGGGTGCAGTTCGGGGTCACGACACCTCGGCCGTTCGGCTCAAGAGCTTGACTGATGATCCGTCTGTGAATACTGGCTGGTCGCGCGTGGCGTGGTCGGTGTTGACTTTGTGTTCCTGCCCTCGCGCAATGATGTTATTATGCCCTCGTGCACAGAGTTATTGCTTTTTCACGCATCTGCCCCTGGTTTTTCAAAGGCCTTGGTGACTCGCCGTTGTGTTTCTCACATCGGTGCGGTTGCTATGTGTTTTTCGCTTCGGCGGATGTTCTAATAACTGCGGTTCGCGGGTCTGGTCATGGCCACCTTAAAAGTGGTGATTCCTGTAAAGGCAAGTGGATCTGTAGTGTAATGGCGGTAGTATATCGAGAGGCCCGATGTACAGTCGTTACAACTCAGCATCTTCCGAAAGGGACCACGCTGATCAATTTATCCTGATTCTTATCCAGTCGTTCAAAACATTACTTGGGGTCAGATTACACACTATCGCGGAACATACACCCCAGAACACTAGTTCGAGATTCTCTGGGGTGCACCAAATCTTCTGAATTGCACTCTTGGGTTGCTTCAATCCCGCAAGCATCTCGTCCAAACTCTAATCACAATTCCCCAACTTCGGCGCCTCTGCGTAGAACACCCCAACTTCCTTCGCCCCCTCACTGCCCGTCGCTTGGATGACCTTTACTTGACTGCCTACCACCACACCCTCGCACCACGTTGACTACCCTTTCTCCGACGATCAGGCTGCACACTCAACTCCCTCGCTTTACTCCGTTAGGTACACGCCCATAGCCCTCCAACTTGAGTGAGCTCCTGGGTGCTCTACCGAACCTCGGCCATCTTCTGGGAAACTCGTTCGGTGACGTCGAAGCCGTGGTCGGTTCGATGTCCGGGTCCATCTGATCTTGCCCCGAATTTAACCTCGCTCGTATTATTCCTCCAGTGGCATACCGTCGCACTCATTCTTCGCCATGATACGATCACTTATGTCACCCCACCCAGGTCGCCGGCGGTCGAAAACCCTTCTGGGAGCAGTCTCGATCGCGCCAACGATCCGTCCAGGGAGACAACGTCCGAAATCCAAACGTTGGTCGACGAATCGGAAGGTCTGGATGTCGCGTTTTTGGACAAAGAGGAAACGGATCAGCTCGCCTAAGGGTTTTCGTCGTGCTTTCCTGTTCTTTAGATTTTCTTTTATTATTCCACAGAATTTGAATCCGCCTCTGAAGCAAACGCGAGTTTTCGCTGATCTCGCATTGAGCAATATTCTGGTTTGAGAGCGAGTGAGACTCTCGCGGACACAAATTCGTGTGGATGTACAATTCTCTTTCCCGCCGATATGAGCGCCACTCTTTGAAATTTTGAACATTCATCGGGGTTTCAATCATCATGAGCTGAATCGTCGTACATAAAAACTTCCGAACTGAGTCGCCAAAAAACCATGATTAATTACTCCCCATTACTTCTTTCGATTTGTACGACTGTAACAATAACAACATCGGAGACACGTCGTGGGTTCATTCGAGGTCTTTAGAAGAGACCAGAGATGGCAGAACCGAGGCCGGATAAGCCGTTCTCCACCGCGCTCTCGGCAGAGCTGAGCGCGCCGGAGAGGCCGCCCTCCACCGCGGTCTCGACAGAGCCGATTGCGCCGTTAATCGTGGCGGTGGGAACGCTGACACCGAACTTCTCGAGGCAGCCGTTGCAAGACGGCGGGAAGGAGGTGACGGTCTTGGCCGCGGCGAAGAGACAGCCGGCGTCCGAGATGGGGTCTACGAGAATGGAATGAGAAAGTGGACAACACGAGAGAAGTGTGTCAACGCACCAACACCGAGCTGCGCGGCGGCAGAGGCGCAGGATACGACCGATCCACCGAGGTCAATGACACAGGCTAGAAAGAAAGATCAATTCATGATTCCAACGGTGAGAGGGCGAACACGTACTGGCAATGTCACAAATGTCCTGGCGCAAGAAAAGGGGAGCCGGGGCACCGGCGACACCGGTTGCGAGGACAGCGAAGAAGGCGACGAGAGAGAACTGCATGTTGAATATAGTAGGGTTGAAGAAGAAAGAATGGAAGAATGGAAGAACTTCAAGTTCTGTAAGAGTGTGGAAGACGAGGAAAAAGAGCGAAGAAAGAGGCGCGGCCGAATGAACGGCACTGGTATGTACGATGTCCCATTTTATAGAGTTGAGGCACGAGGAAATTCTCAATATTTTGCCAAGGCATCACTGCACATCAGTGATGTTGGTTGAAGTTCAGGTTTCACTATCAGTCACACTATCGCAGCCAAGGCTGAGCCAAGCGAAGAAAATGTGGGAGCTGCCTAAAATTTTTGAATTCGTCGACCGTTTGACAAACGTTTGAGGCCAGTGTCAGGAGGACAAAACAGCACATGTATGTAGCCTCGAATTCAAGACCCAAAGGCGGCCTAAACGCTAGACACACTGCGCCAACACTGCGCTAACGCTTCGCAGATCCCTCCAGATCCCTTGCCAACGGATACCACACCTGTTAGGCCTTGGCGTTCCCAGGTGGAACCGGCCGCGTGATCCCACCTCCTCCTCCTTCTGCTGAGTTCGTGGTCATAGCTATGTCTGGGTGACATTGAATACGAGGACACCTCGAAATGGTGCTTGAGCATGACAGCTGAACAAAAAAACGATCATACACCCAAATGTTTAAGTTTGGCCGCAGGCCCACACGCTGGCAGTCGTATTGATTTTTAGTTCAACTCAAGTTCAACTCGAAGTTCAGGTTTCCTTTTCTCTTCACCCAGCTTTCGTTGGCCTAGGAGAGATAGGATGAAGGCTTATTCTCTGTAGTGTTACAATGTCATGCGACTTGAAGTTGCTGGATGAACTGCGCGGCTATGTCGGGGTGTGCTCGGCCCGAACTGAAATGCAACTCGGCGAGGTGAAACCGTGCTCAATCCTGAAACACCGCTCTGGACTCGCCGGGTCAGAGATTTTTCTTTCAACTCACGCCTCATGCATAAGTCCGAGAACATGCCAATTTTTTCCGTGACTAATGCCGAGTTGCCGAATCTGGCTGGAGGCGGCAAGAAGCCTCGGCAGGCTCCGGAGTGCGCTGAGAATCATTTCGTCGATAATTTGGCTCCGAAATGTTCGTTCACTACTCATCATGATGAAGGTTTCTGTTTTTTCGTAGGATTGCTGAAGTTGTAACCGAATTCGCTGTTGAAGCAGAGGAGACTCCGAGAAATACATCCGAGAGGTATCCGATGATAAGTAGACGCGGACTGTGTCGCATTATGAGACAATTCCGCAAGCTATTCCAGTCGTATGTAGCTGGAGCACCACAGAACTGATAGCGACTGCTGTCATTGCTGGAAGTTAGAATAATGCTGGTAAGCCCGGTGTGCCTTTTCTTCTGAGCATAAAACTGGCATCGATAGTCCGCGACACTTCTTGCCGTCGCATGTCAGAGCGGAGCGCGGTGTCGTGGTAAGTAGGTAAGAACAAGGCCCATGATCATGACATTGATGACGCGCGGGAAATGCGGGCTGGAGGCAGTGCACTGCGGACCGACGGCTCCACCGCAGCCCACATTTAAAGCACCTGTTTGGCTTTGCTCCTCCATCCTCCCCTCATGTTGCCCTTTACGTCCCTAACGATTTTCACTCTATCCCTCGCGATATCTCCCGCGTCTGCGATAATCATCAGCAACAATGGACACCGTAGTACAACGTCCCGTATTATCGGCGCCGTCATCGGTGAGTTTCAGAAAAGATCTCCACCAAGGACATTTCCCTGAAATTGCATCGCAGCAGTTGTGATCTTCCTCGCTCTCCTCACCATCCTCTGCGTAGCAAGACGGCGTCGTGCCCGCGCTGGTGGACCGCTTCTAGGCGGCTTTGCTCCCGGCTCCACTGGCGCTGGGAAATTTGGTGGTTTTAATCGCTGGGGCCAAGGAAACACCCACAACCAGAACCAGGGTGCCTACCAAACCGGTGGCCAGCCCTCCTACTTCCCGGGAGGTCATCCGGCAGGGGCAAAGAACCCGCCCGGCGACCAGGTTCCCCCACCATACACGAGCACAGGAGCCTTCTCAGCGGTGCGAACCCACTTCACCATTCCTCACGGTGACCACGTACTTACCCATCGCTTTTTATAGCCCACTGGACCGCCCCCGGACAATGCGCAGCAGGGCACGTACGCGGCCGTATGTTATACATTTTTTGGACTTAGACCGTCAACTAATTCCCCGTATAGCCCCCTGGTCCGCCGCCGCAGGCCCACGTTAATGTATGTTTTCTACATTTGTCTCCGGATGCAGCCTCAAGGGCTTTTTTTCCAGGGCCAACAGCAGAATAGCTTCGTCGGTGGCTTTAGGACCTAATTCAGCTCGCATCCCCGCTACGAACCTTTCTTGTATCAATATCATCTTAGCACCAGCGCATATAAACGTACCATCCCTCTGTAGCTACATGTATACCTGACCTTTGGAAAGCTGATTCGCTTTCGACTGCAATAAAACTTGTGCGGTCATTGTGCGACGTCATTGTCTCCACGAACCGTGGGAAAGGATGTTCAACTTTGCAAGCCAGTTGGTTCTTACCAAAGAATCAGAACTAAGACCGCACAAATTCATCGTGTCGAATCGCTGGTGTATCAACCTTGCGAGTTGCCCAATGTGCCCAAGTACTCACGTATTATTAAAATAAATTCTTCACGAGAACAACTCTAGGCCCAGTGCTCGAAATTCCCATGATCAGAAGTCACCGCCAGAGCCCATTGCAAACCCGCACCCGCTTCCGATTCTCGTCCAGGCATTCGAGCGAAGTAAGAGTCCCAATGCGGAGTGCTGCGAACATCTCAAGCTGGACCGACGACATGACGCGGTCTACGAGGGTAATGTCAATTATCGCGAGGGACGTGCCAGTACTGCCGGCCGCCAATCGACTCGCCAACATCGTCAGCAGCGCAGTCGTGCCAAACGCAAAGTTTCCGTTCAACACAAGCTTCGTGAGCGCGGGGAGGATGTTCAAGCCAGGGACTGGAGTGAGCCTGGTAAGAACAAGGTCAGTCATGGCGTCGGTGACTTGGGACTGCCATGTTATTTCCAGAGTTTCTAGGGTTGGAAGTGCGCGCAGGAGCTCGACAAAATCGAGAGCGCTGATAAAAGTGTTGCGGAGTAGCAACGTCTTGAGGCGGCATCCAGAACGGTGCGTATGTGATTGGAGGCTGCTAGAGTCACATCGGATACCGTCGACCAGCTGGAGCCATTCTAGGCTAGGGAGATTTAGAGCCTTCATAACCTCCACAAACGCGGTCTCTGTTTCACCGTTGGCGAGTAAGGTAAGCTTTTGGACCGAAGGATGAGGTTTGGGAGTGAGGGGATTGTTGACTCGACTGTAACGGAGCGGAGTGATGGTAAGGTGGCTGACGTTTGAGAATTTGTCGAGGAGCTTCCCGCACAGGCCCACCATTAAATGTGCGGACAGCTGCCGTATCCCATTCGGCGGAAGATCAGGGATGTCGTTCATCTCGGAGATGGATCGCATTCCGACGATCTGGAGTCGGGGCGCAGCAATGCGTCCAAGTGCAACAGCCGTGCCGCCAAACGCGATCGTTTCGAGGAGAGGGAGGTGCGCAGGAATCGAGGAAACGAAGTCCGTACTGTGTGTCGCTGGTGCTATCCGGAGACGCTCCCACCTCGGAGCTTGTTGAACAATTGCATCGACAATGGCAGGATTGAGGCGCGTATTCGGGCGAGCCTGTACAATGATGGATAGCGGTGCATTTTGCGAACGTAGAAGGAATAGCCGCAGCAGGGAGAGATTGTTTTGGCTGCCCGTAACCAGGACGTTCAACGACGCGAAGAACACCGGCATCGCCAGCACAAGGGACCTCCAGTAGGTGCACACCGCGGTTATATGTGCGGTGGTAGGGTGTACCGCGCTGAGACGCGACGAGGGGTGTCCTATGATGAGATGGTCGTGTATATCCGGATGAAGGAGAATGAGCAGTAGGATCTCGTCGGGGAGTTGGCGAATTTTCGAGAAGAGGGAGGAGTATTCTGCGATATAGTTTTGGAGGGTGATGACTTCGAGAGAAGCGGGCTCTCTGGACGATACACCTGCGGCCCAAATTTGGAAAATACGCGCGCGAGCGGCATCTAATGAGCCCACTATCGCAGCCTTCTTCCCCTCGTCCACAGTGACTCTGTTCTGCCTCAGTCGGTCCCGAATGGATGGCCCTTCCAATTTCACCAGTAACTGCAAGGACGCATCTACCTTTACCTAAAGCTACCATGACTTGAGAAGGCGACGTGATACTACTGAGATGCTTACATTGGGTTTGAGAAACCAGTTCATTTGAAGTAGCGCTTGTATTCACAAACTGGTGTGTCGTGGTGAGAGGCAGGATTTCACTGCCGCGCACAGCAATTGCAAAATCATTTGTCATCAACTTGAAGGCGACTGTTACAACTCGGAATGATCCGAGATGGGACCCATAGCCAGCTAATATATTATACTGAGTCTTATCCTAAGCCTGAATTCAATATCGCTTCGAAAAGCTTTCTCGATCTTATAAACCGGGCAACCCAGAAGAAGCCTGATCCAACCAGTGCAATAACTCCCTGTGAACGCGGTGAGATTGAACTCGGTTGGGTTGGGAAAGAATACGCACAGAAAACAATATTAGATGTCTGAAATTTGGGAGGGTTTCGTTGGAAATGAAGACGCCGCCGATAGGCGTTCCCGCAAGAGCACTGCTTGACGAAAGCCATTCCGATGCGAGCTCCGATCTCTTCAATGGGAGATATCTGGACTATGCACGGCTTCAAAAGGGAAGGCAAAGTCAGAGCGGCTGAGTATGAAAGTAGCTAGGAAACGACGCACAGATAGTACCGCAAAGAACGGGCCGGAGACGACTCCGTAGATAGCCGCAAATGCAATGAGGTTGGGCTGAGCGCTAGAAGTGTACCAGAGCGCGAGAATGAGGACACCCGATAGCGTCGTCGAGACCGCGATGACGTTGAATCTGAATTTTCGTTAGCATAACTGAATATTTGAGTGCGTGGATATGGCACCCACTTCCCCACGCGATCAGCGATGAACCCCGGCGCGATCCGTCCTAGGATGGCAGTCGCAGTCATGATAGAAAGATAGTAAGGAGTGAGGAACGACGGTCCGCCGTTCGCGTCAGAGCCATAGACGCTGACATAGAAGAAGGGGTTGAAGGTCGAGGTTACTGAGAACCACCCGCCGAGGCAGAGGCATAAGTAGATAGGGTCCCGGAAGGCACGAAACGCAAGTAGCTGGGAAAGCCGAGGAAGCGGCTTGGCTGGGCGGCGGACCTTGATGGTGAAGGTGGCGATTATAAAGCACAAGAGGACCACGAATGCGAGAACACGGATAGTCCATCCTAAAACCAAGTTGGTTAAAAGGGTTTGCAAACGAGGGGGGGAAAGGGGGTACCAAATCCGATGCGCGGGATGAGCCTTTCAAGCATTATGGGGTAGAGAACGCCTCCGAGACTGGCTGCGGCTGCGGGAAAACCCATCGCAAAAGCGATCCTGCGTTTGAACCAGTGAGCGCATACAGCAAAAGAAGGGAAGAAGCTTACAAAAGTTATGTTGTGCGCGATCTATAGCTTGAGATCTCGAACACTCACGAAAAGGTGGCCCCGAGACTGAATAGTATGGCTTGTGTAAGATATTGCTGATATATTTGCTGAGGTTTCGTGATGGAGAGCATAAATAGTGCGAAGGCTGAGATTACGCCACTTGCGGGTATTATGTACCGCGGACCTACATACGCATGAAGGACTCCTAATAAAGTATATAGAAGGAGAAAATCACGAACCAAACGCGTCAAACATGGCGCCTGCCAATCCAGCGACTGTAGTAACCTGTCAATTATTCAAATAGGGAGAGCGCCCAAGAGAACGTACATATGTATAACATGAAGACTTGAATGGCACCAATCAGGGAAATTAATGTAGCAGAATAGTTGGAGAGGTATGTTGTCTCATAATAATCATTGAACGCGCCATAACCATTGACGATCCTAAAAAAAATCATCATCATCATTGCGTCGGAGATATCGCAAGTAAACGCACCCAAACGTTGCAAACGAGACCATACTGGTGCCCAGAATAGTCAACCAGGCATCTAAACCGCCATCCGGGGGTTCTAATGAGGAAGTGAGTTTGCTCGTGCCCCCGCTTTCGAGGTCATCGCCGACAGGCTTTTCCTCTCGGATCGTCGGTGTTGGGGAATTGTCAGTTATACTTGAAGGCATTGCGGCGTGACGTTGGGAACATAAGAGGATTGACCTTTGAAGAGGACTCGGAAGTCAATCGGAAAAGCGGTGCTGGTGAATATCCGTCTATATCCGTCAGCAAGACAAAGTCTCCGGTGCCGGCGGCACCAACAACTCATCAATCGATATTTTTTCTCCTCTCCAACCAGCATTCCCCCGAGAGCCACTTGGTACAAAGACTCAACGTCTCGATGGAGAGTAGGAAGCCGCGACAAAGCGCCAGAAAGCTGTCCAATCCGTGATTACATCACGGAGGCAAGAAAAGAGCTGTTCCGACCAGTACAATTGGTACCTTGTTTTTTTATTAATTATCGGTATAAGACAACAGCATGAAGGCGCTTAACGTGTCGAGTTCCCCCCTCCATCCTAACGATGTCGATTTCTCTCAAGGGCCATGTCCAGGAACTCACAAGCGCGACTCTTGTTGACCCCGAAGTCGAATCTGCCGGAGTCCCTGGACGCCCCTCGTTCCGAAGCGACAAGACCGTGTTCGAGCAAGCTGGCCCAGTCCCAGACTCACCGCGCTCCTTCGAGGAGAAGGACCAGCGCGACGCCCGTCCGCCGTTGACCTTTGTTCCTCCAGAAAACAAGAACCGGTGTCTCATTCTTTGCTTTGACGGGACGGTCAGTATTGGACGACTGTTCTTTTGGGTGGGACTCATATCTTGAGAACAGGGCGACAGCTTCGACGCCGACAACAGCAACATTGTGAATTTTGTGTCAGCGCTGAAGAAGGACGAGCGCACGAAGCAGATGGTGTATTATCAGGTCTTGAAATCTCCGTATTCCCTCGATGCATTTCTCTGACCCCCTGCAGTCTGGAATTGGAACTTATGGGGGCAAAATGGCTTCGCCCGCAGCGAATAAAATTTCCCTTGTGCGTCTATCTGCGCGTCTGTCTGCGCGTCTGTGACCCTACATTCATCCTGTTCGACTGCCAGACGCTCGACGCCATGATCGCGTGGAATCTCGACTCACATGTGATGGGTACTCATTTATTCGCTCCACGGCATCCTGTCACGAACTGATTTATTTGTTTTGTGCAGCTGGCTACGAATTTTTGATGCAAAATTGTCGGTCCCGCTTGACTGGCGTAGCTGGCGCTAACCTATGACTTTAGACACCGCTAACGACCGAATCTGCATGTTCGGCTTTTCTCGCGGCGCGTACATAGCACGCAGGTGAGCCTCACTTTCTTTTTTTTCGGCCCATTTTTTTGGGCGCACCACAACGGAGGCGCTGACGAAACCAACACTAGTCTGGCGGGGATGATTCATAAGGTGGGGCTGCTGCCAGTGGATAATCACCAACAAGGTGTGCTTTCCCCTTCGCACCGTAATTCAAATAGTCACTAAGAAACGCCGGCGCAGTCCCTTTCGCGTACCGGATGTATACCCGTGCAGACGCTGTCGGCTGGGCTCAGGTACGACGCTATGTACCTGGCATTCCGCGATGCCGAACTCACCTTCGGCCCGACAGTCAAACGCATTCAAAAAAGCCTTCAGCAATGATGTGCACATCGATTTCATCGGCGTCTGGTGGGTCTCTCCGCCGTGAATAGACTAAAAGCTTATCTTTATCCTTTAGGGACACCGTCGACTCAGTCGGTCTCATCCCGAAGCGTCTCCCCTTCACAACCTCCAACACCATTGTCCGCACGTTTCGACACGCAGTTTCATTGGATGAACACAGGTATTAGGCCATTAAAAAAGGAAAAATCCCGGCGTCGCTGATTAGCATCTATTTTCAGGTCAAAGTTCAAAGCAAACCTGTGGAACTTCCCCAGTGACCAAGAGAAGAAGCTCGGGATACCTCCCACACTACCAGCGACCCCGAAGAGGCCTTCTCCAAAGTTCCGGGCTACTTTACCGTTCCCTACTTTACCACCACTACACTTCAAGAAGTCCACCGAGTCAGACGACGACGTGGAGCAAACGAAGTATGAAACTTCCTTTGCCCAGCGGCATCATAAAACGCGCCCGACGGATGTCTTGGAAGTCTGGTTCGCGGTGCGTCCCTCTGCATTAATAAGGCCTTGGGCTCATACCGCGTCTTTCTTTCTTAACTCCAGGGTTGTCACTGTGGTATGTTCTGCCACTTGACAAAAAAAGAAAAACGACACCGATGCTAATCTCTTCCAGATGTCGGCGGAGGCTCCGTCCCGAACGATACGCGCAACAGTCTCGCGCGCATTCCCCTTCGATGGATGATTCGTGAATGTTTCAAGGCCGATACCGGAATACTGTTCGACGCGGGGCGCCTGCAAGAGCTCGGCCTGGATCCTGCCACGCTTTACCCCTTCGTATTACCACGCCCACCACCGCTGTCAGCCGAAAAGGAGATCCTACCGAAACCGCAAGGATGGCTGCGCAGACTGCTATCTGGTAAAAAGCGCAAGGATGACTTCACGATGGCAGCAGAGCTGGAGGACAAACCGTTGGAGAAGCCCCAGCCCGGTATGGAGGAGGAGGAAGAGCTCAAGGACGCGCTTTCACCCGTGTACGACCAGCTACACCTAAATCCGGTTTGGTGGATCTTGGAATTCATTCCATTCACGTTCCGGTACCAGCACGAAGGGCAGTGGGTTACAGAGTTTCGGTGCGTTGCTTTTGTTGCTCGAGTCGCAAGTGTTTCCTTACCTTCTATTGCAGCGCGAACTTCGGTCGCCCAAGAACGATCCCGCACCAGCGTCCACACGAGAAGGACAAGCCTTCTTACCCAAACCACAAGCCACCGGTGAACCTGCACATACATAGAAGTGTCAAAATGAGAAGGGCGGCTGGTTACGTCAATCGCGCCCGCTTCTATTGCGATCCCGTTTGGGTGGATTGAGGCATCAATGAAGATGCGAATTTCGAATTCCACGTATCTTAAGATTTTTAACGAGCATAATTTTTTTCTTACGCAGCTGTACGAACAACACGAACGACGCTCATGTAAAATACGAGTACAATACATAAAACTTGATAAAATGTTAACAATACAAAGAATGGTAGGACACTAAACTGAATCTCGTGGAGGAAGAACCCAGATTTCTACGAGTGCTACAGACTCTCCAAGTACTCACAGCCATCGGCAATTCGCAGGGAAAGCTCGGGTATCTAAGCACAGGATCAGCAGAAGAATGACGAAATAACCAGGGAGTCCACGCACGTTGGATGAATGAAAGGCCTGAAAGTGATGCCCAGGGATATCAAGCACCTTGACCGAGCAATGCGCGAGACTCTGCCACCCAGTCACAGACGTCTGTGGGTCGCTGCGGTCGGCAAGCCATTTTGGCACGTCCGCAATGGCGACGCCTTCGGGGCGGTAACACTCGCTGGAGCGAAGCAGGACGAGCGGCGGACAGAGGCTCGCGGTCGCGTGAGGGACGTATTTCCCTAGCATATGTGCGTTCATCGAGAATTGCTTCTTGACGAGCGTGCTGAGCTCCGAGCGCTCCGCGCGTACGTCGAGATCGAGGACGGTGTCGATGAGCGAGTCGGAGAGGGGGATGTGGTTAATCGGGCTCGGTGAGTCGATGAGGAGGATGCCCTTGACCTGGATGCCTCGACTGGTAAGCTGGAGGGCGATTTCGTACGCTGCGACGCCTCCGAATGACCATCCTAGAAAGCTTATGAGACAATGCAGTGCTAAGACGCAAAGAGGGGCTCACCTCCAAGTAAAAGTGGGCCAGAGGTAGTGCTCAGAATATATTCCACATAAGCAGCCGCCATGTCCACTAAACTGTCCCAGGCCCTCCCACTAACGAAGCGAGGATTGTGAATACCCCAGATGGCGCGGTCGAGGAAGGAGAGACGTTCATAATAGTTGACCAACCCGCTCCCATCGTGGATGAAGAAAAGCGGAAGCCGCGCGCTCGTCTCCGGGCTTTGGATGGGCACGGGGACAGTGTCGAGCCGCAGCGCCTTCGTGACGCAAGCGATGGCAACGACGTCGTCCACAGACAGAGGCCTTCCCTCCAGTCTAGGTCTCACGCCGGAAACGAGACCGACTGGCGACGACTTGAGGCCCGAGATGTACGTTTGAATCGCACGCGGAGATAGATGAGCGAGGAAGAAATCGTTCGGTAACTCAAGCCGAAATTCGGTCTTAAATGCATAGAGAGCCTCAATCGAGGTTAACGAGTCGAGGCCTAGCGCCGCCAAATCTACATCTGCATCGAAGCTGCCGATGGGGACCTCAAGGACGGAGGAAAGGACCCCGGTTATATCGGGCGCGCCATCGAGGAGGGCTGCGTCGCCTTCGTCGAGGAGAGTACGAGGTGACGACGGTTCCTCGCTCACAGTCTGCGTCAGAGTCGGGGAGGTTGCTGCTTTGGATACCACCTCTCGGCAGATATCCGCGACAGTGGCGCAAATCGACAAGATGCGTGCGTCGAGGTCGGCGTCAGGGAACAGGCAACGCAAGGCGCCCAATATTTCGATCCACATCATTGAATCGATCCCGATGTACGCGAGGTCTGTGTCGACGTCGATCGAGGACACAGAAATGTCGCACGCATCGGAGACGAGCTTCAAGACGACGGCGTTCACATCTATCACTGTCGGGGCTGAAGGGGATCCGAGGCCGTCAGACTTGATCACCTGCATGGATTTCCCCGCCGCGTGCGCCAGGCTCTTCTTCAAGCTGCTGAGCAGTAGACGTCGAAAGTGCATCCCCTTAATGTGCGCGACGATCCGACGCGGCTCCGCCACTTGCACCGCGTACGCCTCCGCGAGCATCACCCCCGCGTCGGGCAGCCACGCATTACTGCAATAAACCAAATACCGCTTGTCGTTGTTCACGAGCGCCGGAAACACCTTGAGGACACCTATCTGCACGCAGATATACGCGTCGTTGATACCACCGTGCAAGTTCGCTACAAAGCCCGCGACGTGCAGGAGGGTGTCGATCCAGGCGGGGTGCACGACGAACTGGCTGCGGTCATAGTTTTTGGGCAGCTGGATCGTTGCGCAGCCCTCCATTCCGCTGGCGTCGACGGTGAGCGAGTGCATCGTTTGGTAGGGCTTCGCGTATTCGACGACACGAGGGAAGATGACCTCGTACGCAGTGCGCGTCGAGAACACTTCAGGAGGGTTCCCGCCTCGGGGCTGGGCAACGGCGTCCATGCGGCGCGTGATGACGGGGAGGGACTGGACAAATTTGCTGGTGCTGCGCAACGTCGCCTCGTATTTGAATTCCCCGCGGACGTGGATGAATTCATCGCCCTTGGAGGTGGTTCGGGAGCTCAGGGTAAACGTGCCCTCGTTCTCCGTTAGTGCAACGGTGGTGACCACCGTCCGCGCGACGTTCTTGGCATACACCAGCGGCTTCTCAAACTCGATGCGGCGCAGAACGACATGACTGTCGTGGTAAGAGATTTTCAGGTGTCGCGCGCTGAGATCCACACCGGCGAGCACGATTTCAATATACACGGACGCGGGACATAGAGGCACGCCGCCTACGCTGTGACCAACAATCCATCCTGCTAAGTCGCCAATTGGCGTCTCGAAGACGGAGACGAAGCCGTTGTCCGCGGTGGGATACTGCGACCACTGGCGGAGCATGGTGTACTCGGTGATAAGGTGTTGTGCCTGCGGGTCAGTTGCGGTAGTATCCAGCACTGACGTAGGTGCGGGCTCCTGGAATGAGACCCAGAACTTCGTCTTTGCGAACGGATACGAGGGTAGGCTGACGCAGGTGACCTGCGGCAAGTGTGCAAAGGTCGCGCGCCACTGGAGACCGATATTCGAGGTGTATAGCTGCGCGAGACTCGCAGTGAGTGTGGCGGAGGGCTGCTGCTGCTTGCGCAGCGACGCGAGAAGAAGGGTCTCTTCAGACAATGCGGGGTTGGCCTTTAACATCGGGAGGCACGTCGGGTGTGGCCCAATCTCGATCCACGCATCGACCTTACGGAATTCTGGGCGGGATACGAGTGCGCGCACACCGCGGTCAAACTGGACGGGTTCGGCGCAATGTCGAGAGAAGTAGTCGGCGGTGAAGACGGACACATCGCCAGGGAGGATAACCGCACCCAAGACGGTCGAGATGATAGGGATGGTTGGCGCGCGAAGGGCAACGCGCTTCGCGAGGGCGGTGAGGTCTTTCAGTAGTGGTGCCATAGCGGCGCTGTGATATCCAAACGGCACGGAGATGAGAACACTCTTGGAGGCTAAATCGCGATCGAGATGCGCCTTGAACGCCTTCAGCTCCGGTAGAGCGCCGGAGAGCACACAATCGAGGGGGCTGTTGTAGCATGCGATCGTCAAGCCCGAAAAGTCGCTGCACGTACGCAGGGCAGCCTCGACGGCCTCAGGACCGAGGTTTACTGCGATCATGGCCGTGGAATCTATGGCGCACTTTTGCACCATCAAGCGCGCACGGTGGGCCACGATCAGCAGGGCGTCCTTGACCGCCAAGACCCCCGCCGAAACCATCGCGGCGTACTCGCCAAGACTGTTAAAAAAAGCATGAGAATCGACCGGCGAAATCCAGACGCAGTAGTGACCTATGTCCGACGACTGCAGTCGGCAGCAAGCCCCAAGAAACCCACAACGCGGCAAGGCCGTATTGAAGCGCGAAAATCGCGGCCTGAAACGCCTGAAACTCCTCCAACGGTGCGAGCCCGCTCTCGGCCGTCCCAAGAATAATCGCGAGCACGCCGGGGAAGCCCGCCGTCGTGAGGATACGCTGGCACTCGTCAATGTGCCCGCGAAATAACGCGTATTCGTGGTAGAGCTTGCGCCCCATACCGATATATTGCCCCCCTTGCCCGGAGAAAACGAATACAGTCTGCGTGGGCTCGTTCGGGGGTCGCGCCACAACAGCGCTCCCGAGCTTGTGTATCAATCCAGCGCGGGTGCTGGCCGAGACCGCCATCCGGCAATTAAATATCTGGCGCCGGGCAGTCGCGGTATACGCGATATCCGAGAGCGGGACGTCGGTGGACGCGGAGCTACGGAGCCAGTCGATGTATATGGCGCTTAGCTCCTCTAGAGCGGGGATGGTCTTGGCCGACAGCCCGAATACGAAGGACATGTCGTCGGGAATTTCGTGCGCGGAGGGTTTGATGTGCTCCTCCAGAAGAAGCGCGGTATTGGATCCCGCAGCGCCGAAATTGTTGAGCAGCGCGATGCGCGTTTCCCCCTCGTGGGACGGCAGCCACGGCGCGTGCGTCTTGTCGATAACGGTATTGTCGTGCTCGAGCGGCGTGATGAGGGGGTTAAGAGTCTTGAAAGAAATCTGGCGGGGAATGAGTCGGTGCCGAAGCATGAGGAGCAATTTGGCGAGCCCCGCGGCACCGGACGCCGCCTCCAGATGCCCAATATTCGCCTTCACAGACGTGATGTGAAGCGGGTTGTTTGCAGCGCGGTTTACAGCGAGCACGCTCCGCACACTCTCCACCTCGTTCGGGTCGCCTGCCTGCGTCCCCGTGCCGTGCGCCTCCACGACATTGACACGACTTGGCTCGATCCTCGAGTTTTCGAGGACTTTGCGGAAGAGCGCGGCCTGGGTTGCTGCGTGAGGGTACGTGATCGAGTGTGCGAGGCCGCTTTGGTTAATCTCGACGCCGCGGATGACCCCAAGAATGTTGTCGTTCTCCGCCATCGCGTCCCCTAGTCGTTTGAGGATGAAGACGCCGCAGCCCTCGCTACGCGAGTAACCGTCTGCAGAAGCATCGAACGCTTTGCATTGACTGGTAGGACTGAGGAAGTGGCCGCGGTCCAGCCCCAAGAACATCTAGAGGACGATTGAGCGCATGCAGACTTTGTAGGAAAAATCGGGCGCACATCAGGGCTTGAGACGATATTGACGCCGCCGACCAATGCGGCATCGCAGTCCCCATTTATGAGAGCGCGAGCACCTTGGTACAGCGCAACATTTGACGACGAGCACGCGGTATCGACTACAATGGAGGGTCCGCTGAGCTGCATCGCAAACGAGATGCGCCCACTAAGGAAGGCGCGCAGAGTGCCTGGATTGAAATCTTCAGTGTTTTTCGACGGACAAAAAGAAGTAAAAGCCACCAGTGCTGTAATAAACGTCGATTTCATCCCGCAAATTCTGTACGTAGTCCCCCGTCGCGACGCCCATATAACAACCGAACATTTCAGGCCGAGAGGTCGGTGTGGCATTGGGGACGTATCCAGAGTCCTCCAAAGCCTCGTACGCAGCATGGAGCAGAACGCGCTGTTGGGGGTCCATGCTCTTCGCCTCCCTGGGACTAATGTTGAAGAACTTGTTGTCAAACTCATCTACATTCTCCAGGAAATTGCCGCTATGCGCCTTCATTTGACGCTTGGGATGTTTCGCCCCATTGTAATCCTCGACCTTGAACCGATGCTCGGGGATCTCGACAGTTATGATTAGTTCCTTGCGCAGCAAAGGGAGATGGGACGCTCACCTCTGAGACTGTGTTGATGCCGTTCTGGAGAACCTCCCAAAGTTTAGTGGTGTTCGGCGCGCCCGGCAGGTTGACCGCCATTCCCACGATCGCAATTGGTTCGTGCTTCGCCCTCACATGACCACTGTCGACAGGGCGCGTGCCGCGCGTGACATCAATATCTGAAACGCGTCCCTGGGGAAAAGCGCGTTCCAGGGTCTTCAGTAGTCCAGTCCCAGGTCCGAAGTTGAGCAGGCGCACGGAAGAAGGGTCTGGAACCGACTGAATGATTTTGGCCACCACGAGGTCCCAATTAACGGGCTGGGTCAAAATCATGTCGATAACAACCTCGACGAGGCTGCCTCGAGTGATGCGACTCGTGAGAAAATCACCTGAAAAGGTGGATAGAATGGGGACATTCAAATCCGCAAATTCCGGGAACCGTATCCCGCGGCGGGCCACGTCTGCGATGACTTCCTCGCGCGCACCGTTCGTGTGCAGAGGAGAATGATACAAGGTATTGAGGCTCGTCTTGTGCAGGAAACACCCCGGCCCAAGTGTCCGGGAGAACTCTGCCAGTAGGTCGGGGCGCCCTGAAACGGTAACACATGCGTTGTCTATGACCGCTGTTATGTAAAGCGAAGTCGAAGGGGAGCTAGCCTATAACCCAAAGCATAATTAGCTCAGACTCGTACATACAAATCCCTTTTTTTCCAGGAGACGAAAAAAGGTAAAAACTTTACCGTTTGAAACCCCTGGAGAAGGCTCTCAGCCTCGTTTTTGGACAACCCGAGGATCACAAGGCCCCAGGGTAGATCATCGTCGATTGCATGTGCGGCGGCGTGGAGAGTGCTGACGCGGAAAATCTGCGTGCGTACGCCGATCCAAATTGCGAAGCGGAGGGCTTGGACCGCGTTGGCGATGTAACTGAAGAGATTTTGGGACGATGCGACGACACAAGCAAGCAAGATTCCAGAAGAAAATCCCAGAATGGCATGGGTGCGCTTCAGGACGTCGCTGAACGGCGTCAGCGTGCGCTCAGCACCATCACGCTCGATAAAACGCAGATAGCGCAGCGATTGAACGAGAAACAGAGTCGTGCCAGAGAGGACGGGGTTGTTTTGATACCTATTCGCTCCTGGTAGGTCCAGGAGAGATTCCTTGCTTTTAAAGTCCTCGAGGTCGATCCCAACGACAGAAAGCTGAGGTGGAGACAGCGACGCAAGCTCTGCATGAAATATTTCGTGGAAAGCGGTCAAGAGGGTAGCGCCGGAAGGTGAAAGCGCGTCCTGCAGAGCTTGAACGCGAGCGGCGGAGGTCCCAGATGTTCCTTGTCCAGCAAAAATTGGAATATCCATCGTGAATGCAGTGGGTGTCGTGTCTCCTAATCCTGTTTCCGTGTAAATGCGGTGGACCAGCTATGTACCTCGAGAGTAGATGCGTGCTGAGCAAGGAAGGAGAAGAAGAGCCGTGACGATCGTGACGCGGAAGGAACACCGTGACAGAACCTGTGGCGGCACCGATATACACTCTGAGTGGGCCGGGGCCGACGTCGGGCTAAGCAAAAACATTGATCCTGTTTTTTACCTGCCTTGTTAACAATAAATCAAGAAATCCGAAATTTTCAACACCCTCAAGTGTTCAACGTTCAACAACACCTTGAACTTGAATCCCGCGGATGGCGGAGAAAGTTCCGCTATTCTGACCTGCTCGCACCACTGGCAGCTCTTTGGCTTCAAAAACTTCTCTCCAATGCACCGCGTCCTTGGTCATTGAACTTCGGATTTGCAGAAGTCGACTGGCAGTAGCGGGCAATTAAACTCTGCGTGGTTTTAAAGTTAAATTACTGCGACGTAAGTGAAGTGTGCAGGAGGGAACGAGCTGCAGTTCTTCTTGCCTCCGAGGAGTAATATTCCAACCTCGGTCGGGCTTCATCCAAGTTTCGTTGAGGTGAGTTTTACCCATTAGAGAGACTCTCTGCATAAAATCAGACCCGAATGGTTAAGGCACTGCAACAAACTGTACTATTGCAAGGCCCCAAGGTAATGGCTGATGGAAAACCGAGTGAACGTTCAGAAACACCTAGGAGTATTTTGCTGGGCGCAACTTCATGTTTACAATAGATCAAGAAAATTCCATCATCGCGTTCAACCACGCGGGTTCCTAAAACTAGATGACACTGTTGCAGGTGTGGGCCGCCAGTTTTCAAGGCTCTCTGGCCTCAAGAATTTCTCCTCATCGTGGACCAGGGTCACTGTTAATATTAATTAAAGATCTGCGGAAGCACCGCAGGGCCTGCTAGTGGCACGGTAACTTTGCGTGGTTCAAACTTCAAGATTACTGCTGCGACGCAAAATGTCCATCAGGAAGCGAAGGAACGGTACAATACGTCTAACCTGCAATCTTCTTCTTACCAGGGGTAATATCGATGTTCCGCTCGCGTTGAGTAACACTTCAAGATTACTGCTGCGACGTAAAGTGTCCATCAGGAAGCGAAGGAACAGTACAATAAATCTAACCGGCAATCTTCTTCTTGCCAGGGGTAATATTAATGTTCTGGTCGGGCTTGAGCTGCGTTGAGTTTTACCGCGCGTGCTTTTGAGCCCATTAATCGAAGAGACTCTGCTGTGTCAAATCAGACTTGAATGGGAAAATATCAAGCACCAGCTCAGATTGGAGCAACGCAATAGCTGAGGGAAAACATGTTAACAAGCGCCCATGCTCTAGTACGCTGATAATGATTGTCGTTGGCCAAGTTATGGACAATGCTTTTGAGTCAGTCAGAAGCGAAGCAGGAATGAATCTCGGCGGCTTTCTCTCCCGACCCTGGAAATATTAATCCTATTCAGGTTCCGACCTAGTAGTCGGATCTCCGCCCATGTTTTGGTTGAGGGATTCAGATCTAGTTTGTTTCGGAATGGACACGGCGGAGGGTGGGTTACGCGGGCCGCGACACCGCACGAGTCAGATCTGTTGGGACGAGGTCAGGACTCAGGAGATAAACCCCCGCTTAGCGCAACTTAGCGCCCACAAATCAACCACAGATCAAACCCGAACTCCTTTCAGACTTTTTTTCCTCATCGGTGGGGACCCCACATAGAAGCAATGGCGGTGGGCACTGGTGGGTTCACTCGGCAATTGAGTTATGGGAAGCCAGAATCTTCAATTGAACCGTCTTGCACGACGTAAAATGTCTTCGGTTCACTAAGAACACTAGCAAAGGGGTTCAATCACCTTTGTTTTCTCACGGTTGTCTCGGCGCTCACAGGGCCGCGCCCACTTGGCGTTCACATGCCTGACTCGGCGTTAGCATGCCTCGAATGGTGCAAATACTCGCACTGTCCCGCAGTCCGCCCATATACAACTTTTCCCCCACTGATCGTCTCAAAAAAAAAGCATTTTTTTTATTGGCCTGACTAGGGAGACTCAGGTGGCGCACATTTCATTGCGAATCGCCAGCTCAGCTTTTCAAATTACATAAAATGCAACACAAATTTTGGTCCGTGCCATTTGCCCGGCGGGAAGCACTGGACACTGACTGACACTGACAGGACATTACATTTCCTCGACATTCTGATATCGAGCCGGTATCGGTGGGCAATTTTCGTATATATGTGCAATTTGACTTGAGTTTATCGCTCGCTGGGAACCATGTTCAACTTTAGGATTCAGACGCATGCAAGTCAGTTCAATCCTCACTTGTTTCATTACAGCACTATACCAAGCACTAAGTATATCGACCATACATATATCGTCTGAAACACAGCAACTAATAAAAGCGTTTCTCTGGTAATGGCTCACTTCCCGCGTAACAACGACACTGTCAGCGTTACAGCTATTTCACTCAGCCGAACATCGCCGACAGCCAGCAAGATGATGGAAGTTCCGTAAGACTCGCATGCCCGGGCTTTCCTGCGAGTAAGATGTGAGTTTTCAAGATTGCGAGATGGCTCATGGTGGCCAGAAATCACTCGCTACGGGCGCCTAGGTTCAACAGTGTTGGGAGCCTCGCGGACCGAAATTTGCCCTTTCTGTACAATTAGATAATTCCTGGGCCCCGGCGTGGGACCGGCCATACATACCTGGTTACGAAGCGCGAAAGGATGACTCGGACGCATTTCATCCCGAACCCAGGGACAAGGTTAGGATACATTGTGTGGGTTCAATTGGCTTTTTTGGGCCGGGATTGAAAACATTCAACCCTGCGTAAGCCGATTCGCGTAATCTTTGTCAGGTTCCCGTGCAGATTTGACAAAGCCCTGAAATCGAGCATCATGATGCTCCAGGGAATCCCTAGCGGGCGCTATGACGCAGTAACGAGCCAACCAGAAAAGTGAGCGGGAAGCCAAGTTGCTGCAACTGAAAACTCGTTCAACTCGGTCCATCCCAACTTGAACTGGTTGAAAAGGAAATTAACGACACGTGTTTCAACCCAACTGGGACTAAAAAGATCTGCATTCGGCTCTTCCCAGTGGCTGTGCACTTCATTGTGACGGTTGATTGCCGTCAACAACGGATTCGGCGCCCATTTCCGACTCTTTCGGTCTCCAACCTCCAACTATCAAGCGCATCTATCTCGGTGCGTGTTTAATTATACCTGAAGCAGGTTTGGGCATTGGCGTCCTTTGGAGCGAATAGTGAGTGCCACTGAGTGGGAATGAGCTGTCCTCTGCTGTCCTTTCCGATTGCGACCGCGACAATCAGACGTTACGTTCTCAACTGTATTGCTGCAGCGACCCAATGGCTCTACGTTTGATAGGACGCAATCCTGGGGCCGTGATGCGTATAACACCATCCTGCTTTTAGCGAGACGCGCGGGAGCAGCTATCTCCATATTTCCTACGACTCTCATGTTAGGAATCCGTCGACACGCACTTGCTTCATGCCTCCTACCACGACCCTTGACGCCACCAAGAAACTGCTTCCCAGAGTGCGAGCACACAAGGGCAATGTGCCCTCTCTTCCCCAGACAAAGTACTGTTCATTGTGCCCCGCCAAGTTCACTCGAACGACGCACTTGAATCGACATTTACGATCTCGTACGTCGTGGCTGCTCTCTCAGGAAAGCCGGAATTCTGACGGACTGCTTGCTTGCAGATACGAACGAACGACTGCATCGCTGCAATGTGAGTTCGAGTTATTCGAGGCCTTTCTCCCCGGTCTGATAATCGTCTCGCAGCTATGCCAAAGCTCAGAATTTACGCGCAGTGATCTGCTCACCCGGCACCAGCGCACTTGTGGCCAGTAAGTCCTTGATGTAAATCACACATAGAGTTTGATTTAAACATTTACCTCACAGGAGTGTCAATCGTTCGAGAAGAAAATCTTGCGAGGTGCGTTCTCAGTCTGGATACTACAACATTCAGTACTGATTCATTAACTGCAGGCTTGCGCCGAATCCAAAATCAAGTGCAACCTGCAGCTCCCCTGCGCCAAATGCACGTCTCGCGGGCGCGAATGTGTATTCCGGAACGACCCAGAAAAGTCTCGGAACCGGGGCCAAAAGGCAGTCTCGGCTCCCAGTTCAAAGCATTCACCTGAACCAGAAGAAGAACGATCCGCATCCCTCACACCACCTGTGTCCCCCAAAATATCAGATGCCTCCTCTTCACGAACGACCAGCACCTCCCCATCCTCCCATTTCCTCAGTCTTCCGCCCTTGTCGGAATCCACTTCATCG